>JZLH01S0543291.1:96293-109491 GCA_001188425.1 Eucidaris tribuloides
AATTCTTTGGTTTTTTTTCGTAGTTTCTTTGTTAATACTTACACACCTATATGTCTGTGTTTTTTGCTAAACTGGCTGAAAAAATTTGAAACTTATATTGTATAACATGTTTTTTCTAGTGACCTACTTATTATTATTGTATGACACACTCAAGGAATTAGTTTTCTGAGAGTGTATTTTTAGATGTTATAAATCAGCAACAGCTGATCGCAAACCCCCCTCACCCATCTTCCAGAGCTCAGTGTATGTTACCATGCCTTGACGGCCCTTTGGCTGAACTCACACGAATATATAAAAAGAAAACAGTCTCTCAAGCTGAACAGACACAATTCAATTATTAAAAAATGATTATTGCATGTGTCCGTGTGTTGGCTTTTACGCGTCTGCACCTCAATACAACTGACATAAAATCATTCAGCATTTGTTGCCACCTGTTTACGGATTAACCTGTTTTCATCTTCACAAAGTGTCATTTCAACTACATCGTCTACATAAATCTGATATTTTTCGGATACATGTGGCTGATGAGCATAGAATATTGTATTGATCAGCATGGACGGTAACAAATTCCATCATAAAACTGGGGATTAGATTTTTCAATTTTGCAAACTTTTGTAATTCTATTAAGAATATCACATTTACAGTATATGGCTGCTTGGGGGACTCACACAAATAAAATAGAGCTAATATTGGTTGCTTTACGGTTTTATTCACTTGGTTATTTCTCTTTCTATTTTTTTTTTCTCTGTCTTAACTTTATCATTAGGATTTACAGTCTACATGTCTACTTTATTGTATGTGGTCTAATAACATTGCAAACAAAATCTCGGGATGATTTATTCCAAAACTTTCTTGCAACTTTTCATAATTGTTTTAAAGTTATACACATTACAGTATATGACTGCCTTGGATTTAAGGATTTCTACTCAACAGTAAGTATCTCTTGCCTTTTACTGTTATTTACTCGTTTATCGTTTTACTTTTATCTTATTTATCTCTTTTTCCTTGTTACACTATTATATATTAGTATCTTAAGTTACGCTTCTAATATGATTTTCATTCGTCGTTCATAAATTACATATCTACATTTGTTAGGATTTTGTTATTTTTCAAAACCATATATCTTGTATGTGGGCAATAACTGATATAGCATTCTAAATCTCTTCATTCAGGAGTCATTATGTCTAACAATCTCTGAACACATTGATATAATACATTACCTGATCATTACTTTAATTCGGGACTGAGAGAATAACACATCTATATAGAAGTGGTCGGGTTGTTAAGAACAAATCAAGAAATCATGTGATGTTATCTATTGAGTGGCCGCAGATGTTTTTATGATATCAACGACTTGTTCATGTGAGACAAACCATACATATGTATGTCAAATGATTATGTCCAACTGCCTAGGAGATGCCACCACAGGAGTATTATTGACGTAACCTGTAACGACTTTGTTACTGGCTCGTGAACATTCACATAATGCAAAATGGCTGGTCATCATGTACAGATGTTGCCTGATTATTCCAATGTTGCACAATCTTACTAACTATATTTGCCACATCACTTAACCATTAATGTGGCTCACAATCCCTTGATGCCATGGAGTAAATTCTGAAAACCTGACAGAAGAAGAGAAAAGAAAGAAACGCCAGACTTGGGGACGGCACTTTAAGTCTTGGGGAAAACGGTATGGGATTATATTAACTCCCGACCTGATAAACATGCTTAACATTATGACTAAATCATCTTGAATGACACAATCGGTGTGGATGATGTGTGAAGACAATCATATTCTCTGCGGAGCTGGGTTCACCGCTCACGCTTTTTTTTCTTCTTTTTCTCCTTTCACTGTGATGCACATCTATAGACATTGCTGCCAACATTAAGTATATTCCTGATCGAAGGAGATTGAAGCGCCCTCTTTGGTCTGAAAGACACTGTTCAACGTTGTGTGGGCTCTTGACCTAAAAAATTGTAGAGCTTTGATGTCTGGGCTGTTTTTGATATTCAAACGGATAAATACTGTGCCAAGAATGAAAAAAGGGTTTTGAAAATTATGCTGTCACTATGAAGATATTTATGAATGAAATTCATCGTGATAATTATGTCAGATGAGGACAAATTGAGGACTACCTCCAATCATGCTATTTACCTTTAAATCCAACACATGTTGCGATCTGATATCTAAAGAATTTTACCATTAACACATTGACTCATTCACATTTGAAGAAAAGGCTCGTTGTTTTTACTGCCAGAGACTTTTCAGACCTTATTTCAGTCCCCCCCCCCACAAAAAAAAGGATATTGGACTACAGTAATTACCATGACAGTACCATTTAAATATGAATATGATATACGTATAAGCATTGACCTACTTCAAGTAGGTTGTACTCCATAAGCTTTCCTCTCTTTTAACTTTACTGTGGTAGTTTTGGACTCAACAGTTTATGTACTTGCTGGGTCTTGTTATATAGAATTTACGATTTTTTTTTTACCCTGCATAGTACATATATTCAGTTATTTATCATTATTCCCATCAGTTGTTTCTGAAAAGTAGCATTGTGATTCAGTTTTACAGAAGATTCATGTATTAAATGAGATGTAAAAGGAATCTCTATTTTGACATTTATGCTTTACAGGCAAATATTGACTTTTGTTTCAGCAGATGCTGTATGGAAATTACGTGTTCACACGACATGCCTGAGAGAAGTTAAACAATGTATGACTTGCGAACAAAATAAAATCTACTACAAATAAAACATGTTGGTGCATCATCAAACAACTGGAGGGGGGGGGACATTAAGACGGAGACATGCAGTAGGCAATTCTGATTGATAATTGTATTCAGTGAAAGTTTAGACGTGGTGGTGCTTTGCACTGCCGTGTTGGTGTACTGCCTGGCCGATCTCGTGATTGCGAGGGCATTGATTCCCACCGATCGTGTTACCAGTTAGGGAAAAGGATCTTTTACCTCCGTCTGTGATCAAGCAGACACACACTGTTGACGAAGAAAAATTGATGAATAATGGATGAGAGTGTGTGAGAGAGAGATATGACTATATGGGGGGTCCACGGTGTATTTGATACTATAATGATTTATGCTCATTCGGTTTGTTGTTTATTATCTCGGTAGGTGTCAAAGTATGATCGTTGAGAATGAAGGAAGTGATTATGAAATGGTTCTGCTCGTGTGATCGATAACGGAGAGTGATTTCATTGGCTTGCTTTGTCACTTTGCATGACCCTCTCAGAAAACCTGTGTTGTACTAAACGGGTTAATATCTTGTTTAAAAAAATGAATACTCCCATATTACTCAATTTAAATCTGTTTCGAAAATTTATTTCTTTGAAAACTGCTTTTACATTTTGAATCTCACTTTATTCTTTCTAATTGTGTTTTTTTTTACAATAATATAATGAATTCCTTGCATATAGACAAAAGATTATTTTCATTGTTGTATCTGCAAAAAATTACTGTTTTAGCAATTATATAATTTGAATGAAGTACTCATATTACAGTCAAACCTGCTTTAGCAACCACCTGTTTAGAAAGACCACATGTTTCATTTCCTTTCAAAAGTGCTTCTCATTGAAATGTAATACAGGAACCTGCACTTTGAGACAATCTGCTCCCTTGCACAGTCTATACATGTTTCACCGTATCTTATAAAGTATTGACTTTTGAAATTTTGTTAGTGAGTTGTTTTTCCCCATTCATTCTTTATAAATGTCTGTATGCCAGTTCATAACAACTACAGGATTAAGTTTAAACAAATAAAAGTGTATGAGGAACTGATATATATGTAGATAAGGGAGCTTTCAAGATAAGGGAGGGGTGCAGAAATAGTCATCATAACCTTGTAGGTAGGCTGAACACTCTAAAAGAAGCTGGTGTTATTCATGATTTTGTAAGACATGGTACTGCATTTATATTTGCAGAAATGCAGCGTGTCTCTTATTTTGAAATTGTATAGGTGAACTTAGTTATTTTGTTGCTTTTCATTCTTATGTTTTTCTTAATCACGAATATTTGCAAGTCAGAAGAAAAAAAAAGGATCTTTCAACGGACTTCAGCACCACATCTCACTCTCTATCAGAAGGAAACAATTTCTCGTGCGGAAGTAAAAGCATTTTACAATTTGTCTTTTGCCAGTCATAAGTGCGGGCCTGATATTTGAAATGCTAATATCATTTGGGGGAAATGTTGATTGTTGCCGCTTGTCTTCCGACCACCCGAGTGAACTGCCTGCATTCCGCGTCACTTCAGGACATTGTGTCCGGTGCGCCGCGGTGTGCCCCATATCTCATCGAGCGTAAAACGCAAAATGATGTCCATGAAATTGAATCTATTCTGGGGGTATAGGGTTCAATGAGAATGGATTTCAATCAAATTCATTCACGTTTCCAGCATGCGAGACCAAACGGTAGGGACTGTCTCATATTCATCACTACTGCTGCTGCTACGAATACATCTTATTCCAAAGTCATATATTTTCTCCTGTCATTATGGAATCGGGTTCTGTATTCTTATATTTTTACGTCCTTAAATATACCAGTAAACTTCCCAATTCTGTTTGTTTAACCAATCAGTGACAGCCTTTTCAAGGAATAATAATATAGATAGATTGCTGGATAGATAGATAGATAGATAGATAGATAGATAGATAGGTAGGAAGATCGAGATATGGATGGATAGATGGGTAGATAGAAAGATTGAGATATGGATGGATAGATGGGTAGATAGAAAGATTGAGATATGGATAGAAAGATATATATATGGATAGATTAAAGGATAGATAGATAGATTAAAGGTTAGATAGATAAATAGATAGATAGATTAAAGGATAGATAGATACATTGGATAGATAGATAAATGGATAGATGAACATATGTATATATGTTTGGTCTTATATTTCAAACAAGCATAAATTTTTCAGAAACTGTATCATTGGTACTCATTTATGGCTACAGGCTGTGTTCTTGTAAAGTAATTCCTTGCATATAGACAAAAGATTATTTTCATTGTTGTATCTGCAAAAAATTACTGTTTTAGCAATTATATAATTTGAATGAAGTACTCATATTACAGTCAAACCTGCTTTAGCAACCACCTGTTTAGAAAGACCACATGTTTCATTTCCTTTCAAAAGTGCTTCTCATTGAAATGTAATACAGGAACCTGTACTTTGAGACAATCTGCTCCCTTGCACAGTCTATACATGTTTCACTGTATCTTATAAAGTATTGACTTTTAGAAATTTTTGTTAGTGAGTTGTTTTTCCCCCATTCATTCTATATAAATGTCTGTATGCCAGTTCATAACAATTACAGGATTAAAGTAAAAAAAAAATAAAAGTGTAGGAGGAACTGATACATGTAGATAAGGGAGCTTTCGAGATAAGGGAGGGGTGCAGAAATAGTTATCATAACCTTGTAGGTAGGCTGAATACTCTAAAAGGAGCTGGTGTTATACATGATTTTTGGATGATTTTGTAAGTTGAAAGACATGACACTGCATTTATATTTGCAGAAATGCAGTGTGTCTCTTACGTTGAAATTGTATAGGTGAACTTAGTTATTTTGTTGCTTTTCATTCTGATTTTTTTCTTAATCACGAATATTTGCAAGTCAGAAGAAAAAAAAGGATCTTTCAATGGACTTCAGCACCACATCTCACTCTTTATCAGAAGGAAACAATTTCTCGTGCGGAAGTAAAAGCATTTTACAATTTGTCTTTTGCCAGTCATAAGTGCGGGCCTGATATTTGAAATGCTAATACCATTTGGGGGAAATGTTGATCGTTGCCGCTTGTCTTCCGACCACCCGAGTGAACTGCCTGCATTCCGCGTCACTTCAGGACATTGTGTCCGGTGCGCCGCGGTGTGCCCCATATCTCATCGAGCGTAAAACGCAAAATGATGTCCATGAAATTGAATCTATTCTGGGGGTATAGGGTTCAATGAGAATGGATTTCAATCAAATTCATTCACGTTTCCAGTGTGCGAGACCAAACGGTGGGGACTGTCTCATATTCATCACTACTGCTGCTGCTACAAATACATCTTATTCCAAAGTCATATATTTCCTCCTTCTGTCATTATGGAATCGGATTCTGTATTCTTATATTTTTACGTCCTTATTAAATATACCAGTAAACTTCCCAATTTTGTTTGTTTAACCAATCAGTGACAACCTTTTCAAGGAATAATAATATAGATAGATTGCTGGATAGATAGATAGATAGATAGATAGATAGATAGATAGATAGATAGATAGATAGATAGATAGAAAGATCGAGATATGGATGGATAGATGGGTAGATAGAAAGATTGAGATATGGATAGAAAGATAAATATTTGGATAGATTAAATGATAGATAGATAGATTAAAGGTTAGATAGATAAATAGATAGATTAAAGGATAGATAGATACATTGGATAGATAGATAGATGGATAGATGAACATATGTATATATGTTTGGTCTTATATTTCAAACAAGCATACATTTTACAGAAACTGTATCATTGGTACTCATTTATGGCTACAGGCTGTGTTCTTGTAAAGTGATCACTGTCAGTATATGCTCAATGTATGAATGTTAACAAATATATTTGTCACCTGACTTGATGCATACAAATCATACAAGACTAAGAAGAACAGCAACAACAACACTGAACACCTTTGAGCAGTTAAAGAGGTACTTTCTCCAATGTGGCTGAAAATATATATGAGATACAGAAATAAGCCAAACGAAAATATACAGCATGTTGCAAATTTAA
This sequence comes from Eucidaris tribuloides, assembly GCA_001188425.1. NCBI lineage: Eukaryota > Metazoa > Echinodermata > Echinoidea > Cidaroida > Cidaridae > Eucidaris > Eucidaris tribuloides. The sequence continues at coordinate 103,079 of JZLH01S0543291.1, forward strand.
AAAGTAATGAACCAAGGAGTTTAAAATTTCTTTCTGGCCTGGAAATGCTACCCAGCAAAGCAATATAGCAAGCCTTGGTATACATGGGATATATCCCCAGAGATCACTGTCATCATCATTATCATCCAAAGGCTTCCATTTTTAGGGGAGGGGGGGGGGTCCTTGCTAGTGCCCTTCATCTTTCTTATCTGTTGCCAACTACAATATGACTAACCTTCCAATCCATTCACTTTTTCTCTGTTCCCTCCTTCCCCTTTCCCCCCTCCCCCTCCCTTGCCTGTCTTCTCAATGCCTTTAAAATCACAATCACCAGTGGAGGTGATCTTGAATTTTTTTTATTGTTGCTTTATTTCTTACATCATAATGTGGATAAATATATATCCCTCTTGAAAGAATATAAAACCCTTAAATTATTACCTAATGAACTTTCACTTTCTTGTTCAACTTTTGTGCAGGTGCGAACCCTATTCGTGAGTGGCCTACCAATGGATGCAAAGCCACGGGAACTCTACCTCTTGTTTCGTGCATATCAGGTTTGTTTTCATTTACTGTACTTTGGTCACTGTTACACACTGTTAGATAAAATAAGGAAACTCAAAAAAGAAATACATCTGACATTTTTAAAACCTGGGAATTGATAATTTGTAATTCAACCCACAAATTATAATTGATTTGGGGGGACACAGTTTTGATATGTAGTACAAGTTGCTCTGATTTTGTAGTGACTTCATATATTTGTCTTATATTTCTATCAACTTACACATGCTCACTGGGAGGGTTTAGTTAATCACGTTAAATTCTTCGAAGATTTAGCTCAGATTATGGATGACAATTAACATAAGTGAACATTTTTAGGTTGATCTAAATGGCTGTGGGCTATTGCGGTCAATTATTGAATCACACTTTGATGAACAAGCACAAATGAAGGCAAAGGGTTTTGAGTTTCCATCATTAAGTATCTGAGATCAGATTTCTCTGACCGAACTTTTATTGCAAATCAGGGCTTACCCTTTTAACAGTGGCCTGGGTGCCATTGGTTACCAGAAATTTCATTTGGCCGCTAGAAATCTTGCATTGGCCACCAAAAAATCAGATTCTACAACACACAAGCCTATGGTTGAAGTCAATCTGATGTGTTAGTTTACATTTACCACGGTTAAAAAAATGTGAGCCACATGATTCCCCATGCTACCAGTGTCTTTGATGAGGTCTAAAAATGAAGCCCTGAAAAAATTGTATTTCAAAATGATTATTTAGTGCTTCAAAAAAGTGAAAATCGTAAGTTGACCAGATTCACTTGCCCATTTCCTCCCATAAACTTATTGTGTGTACACCTAGGTTAATAAAACTCGCCCCGAGTTTTAATTGTTTATTCATGCATAACTTGCCATTGGCAGTGTAACTTTCCAAACTTTTGTATTCTAGGGTGTTTAGTTGTCCATTTAAACACTACTATGTAGCTCAGCTATCAAAGTTTGACATTTTTTTTTAAATTGAAGCTCCACAATGTTAGCCTATCACTTTAACCCTTTAGTCACTGAAGACTCTGTAGATAATGGCTTATGGCTCCCTGGAAGGTACAGCAATATTGCCCTCAACGGTGCACAAAAGACAGGCCTACAATGTATACTAGAGCGCAATTTACGGACGGGCGGTTTCGGGCGGTTTAGGGAGTAATAAGACGGGCGGTTTTGGGCGTTTCAGGGAACTACGGGTGTACAATGGCCAATAAAGCACATTTTACGGACGGGCGGTTTCGGGCGGTCTAGGAAGTAATAAGAGGGGCGGTTTTGGGCGGTTCAGGTGCTAAAGGGTTAAGGGAAAGCCCTGCAAATCATGGCTTTCCATAGCATAAAGAGAGTTCAGATGATTCAAGAAAAAAGAAAGATACATGTACGTGTATTATAAAGCCTTCAATGTCTACAGTTTAAAAATATACAAAAAGTTTAGACTGCTACAATATCTGAATTACAGAGTTGCCAATGTCAGTGAATCCATTTGCGTGAGACTCCCATAGACCAGTGAAATAAGTGAGAGGTCCAAATGCGTGAGATCAATAGAAATGTATGAAAAATCAAACAAAATTTTGGTGTGAAAAAGGGCCAGAATGCATGAGTCTCGTGCTCATTGCATGACAGTTGGCAGCCCTGGAATTAGGATGGACATTGCTCATTCATCTATCAAGAAATAAGAGAGTTAGTTTTTGTTTTGTTTGTTTTTATGAAGAATGAGATGGTTACATCATAAAAATAGGTTTTACATTCCAATCATGTCACAGGTATAGCATCGCTATATCATCACATGCACACTGCAGATAACACCACAAAATTTGGGTGATGTTGATTACTTATTTTGATAAAATTGTGCAATCTAAATGTAAATTTGGCATTCCATGCCGTTCTGTCACTGACTCGAAGGAATTGGCTGGTATGCATTTCGCCGCGTGTTGATATTTGGCATTTTGTTATTAGTACAATATACAGGGTGGCCCAGAAAGAATGCAACACCTGCGATCACTAATTTCTTCACCATCATCAGCAAAATGATACAATGATCATTGATTTTTAGTAAGGCGTTCGGATCCTAGGGCCATTTTGTCTACCATAAAATAATTTTGGTAGACAAACCACAATTACTCACATTGTCTGTTTTTATCAAGGCAAGGGCATTCCTATGGTTTGTCTGCGTAGCTTATTCTATGGCAAGCCGTAACAAGAGAATATTTTGATGTTTCGAAGATCAGTGGGGTTGAAAAAAATAGCAAATTTTGGGAATGACATTGCCTCAGCAAAATGTACCTATGATCCAAATGCCTCACTCAAAATCAATGAATGTGGTATCATTTTGTTCGTCAAAGAATATTTTAGCCAATGAAACAAAAACCAATAACATTTTGCCGATGGTGTTGAAGAAATTAGTAATCACATGTGTTGCATTCTTTCTGGGCCCCCCTGTATATCAGTGCATGTTTGCGTGTTGGTGTATACCATTGATGCTCGTAAGAGCGGTCCATTGAGACCTTAATGGCAAAGATGCAGGAGATAATAAAGGTGCTGAAAACGGTTATTTCTACGCTCTTGTGGAATTCTTTCACTGCAGATCTGCCTATTTCCTGTCGTAGCAGTACTGACCTTTCATCTTTTGTCATGCAAAACCGACAAATATTGAGGCAAAAAATGCCACGTTCTTTTGTTTAATGTCAGTAACCTGGCGCCTGAACTTCACTGTGATTCAGTCGTCAAAAATAAAGACAAAAACCCATTTTTATAGGCATCCTTGGCATTTTTTACCCACCCACCGGAAGAATAGAGATATAATTTGTCACATTTAAAGAGCAATTCAATCAGGCATCAGTATAGAGAGTTGTGCTTTCTTTCAAAACAAATATTGTGAGGAGGAGATGGAGAGGGAGAGAGAGTACGGAGTTATTGCAGGAGTTCTAGCGACCTTGACCTTTGTACTATTCATTTGGATTTATTTCTCCTTATTGTCATGTGATTAGCACCCAGGCTAGAATAGCTTTTATAGCTTCAGGAATGAGCTGCAGTTACTGCTTTCAGAGTTAAAGTACGGTCAGAGAGAGAGAAAGGGGGGGGGCTTTATGCTTTAGCTGTTATCTAATTTACCAGTTAGATACTTTTATCATTCAATCAAAATGAAACTAATAATAATGAAAAGACTAGTAAGATATGCCATTTTCGTTTTAAAAATTAGCATTGCTTCATTTCATTTTTGCATACAATAAGATAATTACTTCATGTTTACGCTTTTCAATCACAATTATTATTGCTGTTATATGTACAAAAATAGGAAATGATGCAATACTGAGGTTACATCATGGACAAAAGTAGCAAAGCATAGATGGAAAGTTATACTTGTATTAGGGCAAAGTTGGTGGAATTTTCATGTTACTTGTGAAGTTCTGACAGAACTACTATGAGCTACATGTATGTGGAAAGAAAGGCATATTAAAATAACACTTGGTCTGAAAAGGCAATTTTATAACTACCACAAATACGATGATCTGTTATATTTTATAGAATGAATCTGTTTGAGGTGTTTGTGTGCTTGTGTCTTTGTGTCTTTGTGTGTGTGTGTGTGTGTGTGTGTGTGTGTGTGTGTGTGTGTGTGTGTGTGTGTGTGTGTGTGTGTGTGTGTGTGTGTGTGTGTGTGTGTCTTTGTTTGTGTGTCTGTGTGTTGTTGGTGCTTGAGTCTGTAATGTGTGAACTTGTACAGTATATATAAATCATCTTTATTTCAAATCAAATCAAATTAAAGATGTTACAAACAGATATACCCAGGTCCTCTGCCAGAAGAGAAGGAAAGATTCCTTCTCACCTGGCAGGAGGCAACGTTACAAACACAAACAAAAACAGGTTTTTATGAATACAATGGTAACAAAATCAAATAAGAAAACAATAAAGTGTCTGTGGCATATCAGTCTCACAAATTATTTGTTAATTTGTCAGTCCATCATTGAATATATTGTTATTTGTTACTAGAATCCTTATCCAGAAAGATGGTAAATGTAATTGAACACAATGTAGTCTTCTCAAAGCACATGCTTGAATTAGATATATGTGTGTAAGTGGTATTCACTTCTGAATTTCGATAAAAATACACAGTTATTTGGGTGAATAAAAGGGCTCTGATGTTTGTTCATAATCATTTTATCACACTATATCAGTGAAAAAATACATGGGTGCGCGGGGCAATTTTGTCCCTGAAATGGCAAAAGAGCCCTCGTAATTTGCCATCGGGCTCAATCTCAATACAAAAGAGTATTTGGAATGCACTGAAACAGGAAAAGTAGCCCCCGAAAAGAAAATTTTAAATATTTCCCAGCAATATATACTTCACTGTTTTGATGAAACGATGATATGAAGCATACAGGTACTTATTCATTCATTGACCTCCCAAAAGAATAAAATCATGAAACAAACAGCTAAGAAATATACACATGAATGCACATTAGCTAACGGCAATGCAATAGCATTGAGGGTCTTTGGCCTTGAACATTTTCTTAGTTGAGAACACATGAGATAAATTGTGACGTGTTTGACAAATGTATCGAGCTGTTTGCATCCATCCAACCAGCACCGGAAATTGCGTCTAATGTTTCCTGGTAGCTTGTTTTGTGACCTCACCATATTGAATAGCTCAATGCCTAGCATACACACATTCACACACGCACACATGCCAACATGCGTGCACACACACACACACACACACACACACACACACACACACATGCAAACACATATTCACACACACAGACAAACATTACACACATACACACACACATATGCCAACACATGTTCATGCGCACACACACCAACATACAAACACACACACCAACATACACACACACACACATACACATCACACACATGCACATGAACACCAAAATGCACACCCACACAGAAACACACAGAAACATTGCACACAGACTCACACACACATACACACTTGCAAACACACACAGACATTACATACAGACACATACATTCACACATACTGCATGTTCACATAAACAAATACAGATACAGATACAGATACAAATACAGATTCACGAACACACATACATATAGACACATGCACACATACACACACACACACATACACAAACATTGCACAGACAGAAACACAGATTCACAGACATATGTACATGCATGCACACACACGACCCCAATATGTGTTGCCTCTACTGCTTTGACCAAATTTTACTGACACCATTTTCATAAGTTTTCAACAATGATCTCATCTTACAAAGATGTGAACTCCTTAGATAAAGAACCAATGTACTCTTCATATAAACCAAGTTTTTGTGCATGTACATCAATGTCTTTTGAATTATGCTGATGCCCTTATACACATCAGGCACTATTATTTGCATATGTTAGAAACTTTCTTTTTCCAAGCATGTCCACATATATTTCAGTATCTAATTTTCATCAAATTAGATTATTTCTAATTATTTTGCCCAAATCAGACAATCTAAATCTAGGTCGGTGCTCGAAGCAGTGTGCATATCCCATTCCCGTACACTTAATTTGAATTTTTTTTTAGTTTCATTCAGTTTTAACGATGAAAAGCTGCTCTATTCAGGACCCTGCTTCTGTGCAGATGTCATATTGATGAATTTCCCTTCAAATTGAAATGTCAAACTCATTTGAAGTTTCACAACAAATTATGTGACCTACTTCCTGGATAATTTCACTTCTTTTATCTTTCTTTTATCTGCCAGATATAAAAAATAATTCAAAAAATAGAATAAAGTATTGTAAAGTGACTATGATGGCACAACCGGTGGCATATCAGTGTTCACGGTAAACAGTAGCCCGCTAGCCAATGGCTAGAAAAAATGACTGCGGACTAGCCAAAATCGTACTTATTAGTCCACATGGCTAGCC
>JZLH01S0543293.1:8370-22446 GCA_001188425.1 Eucidaris tribuloides
TGTGTGTGTGTGTGTGTGTGTGTGTGTGTGTGTGTGTGTGTGTGTGTGTGTGTGTGTGTGTGTGTGTGTGTGTGTGTGTGTGTGTGTGTGTGTGCGCGTATGAATTTATGCTAGCTATGTTTGTATATATTGCGTATTGCACTTTTCTTGCACTTTTTATGTATTATGTAAATTTCTTAGCATGGAGCATGATTTATGAGTGTGTGTGTTTTTTTCTTTTTATGTAATATTAAATATAACGGCTTTAATTATGACGATGTTAATCAATTAATTTCTTTTCAAAACCATTTCATCGCTGTGTACCAACATATTTTCTGTCTAGAATTTGACGAACTTAGCATTGATACTAACGTATACATGTACAGGAGAAATCTTTTCACCTGCTCTGACTTGTAGGTGAAGTTTTAAATCCCATGTATGGGTTTGGTAAACAGTAAAAAATATAAGTCTTTGCCATTATTTTTTAGATATTCTTTCAATGTCTTGCAAATTTCTCGCTCCAAAACTCTCCCAGTTTTGAGAAACTATTCAGAATGTAAAATCTCGGTAGTTGGGGGACATTTATGCATGCTTTCCGATAACTTAAACAGCATAAGTTTGTCATCATTTTTTCAGTATATGTAGGTTTGATGTTGTTTTCATATGTTTGTAGTGACAATCAAAAACATTGACGAAAAAGTTGTCTGAACAAAAAACTATATACTTGGGCTTTAAGGATACCCACATTTCAATTTGACATCGCAACTTCTCTAAAATAAAGCACTCTGCTCGATGCATGGTGCCATTTCTATGTAATCATCTAAATAAATAAAACCTTCATTAAATATTTTGGATGAGGGATGCATGATAATAAATTATCCACAAACTTTCTACACAGATTGGCATGATATCGACATGGAGTTTTGTGATGGGGGGGGGTACTTTTTGCGAAAATATTCGAGGAAGATGACCATTCAGAGCCAGTAGATGCATATTGCTTTACTTATGCTTGTCAAACTTTTGTTTCATTTTCATTTCATTTCATTTATATTTATTTTGTTTTCAACTTATAAAACAAAAAATTATTAATTCACGTACAAACTTATGTGTAATACAATATAATAAGCATTCAGACTATTTATTTAATTTCCCGATACATTAATTTCAATATTCACATAGCAAATTAATATTAGATCTAAATAAGAATTCATATTGATATATTTTTCTTTTTTTGACACAATTAAATATAAGAGGTAGTTGGAACATGAAGAAACACAGATGGCCAATTTTGTTTGTTTTTCGTTTTGTTTTGTTTTTGTGGGTTTTTTTTTCTTTTTGGATTTAGTGTGTTTGTTTGTTTGTTTTAATTGCAAGTTCCTCTTCGGTACCTGTGCGCTTTCTCTACTCTTGTCATACGCCTTCGCTCTTCCTCTCTCGGTTGCCGGGTTTTTTTTTCCTCGTAGGCCTCATAGGTGCAAAATCGATGAAATAAACAGCCATAGAAGATGAAGTTTATCTCGATACTTTTCCATTTTCCGCGAATTCCGAGGGATAAACGTCAATAACAGGGACAGAACGACGACAGACTGACGCTCGATGCGTGGTACGTGTGGTTTTCGCATATTAACATGATAGATAAATATGAAGACACGCTCCAAATTGATCGATGTCTGCGATGGCGAGTACAGTGTGTCTCAAAAAAAAATAATTGTGCAAGTGAAAAGCGGCCTCTTTGGTCATTCGAAATTACTTTTGTGACGTTATGCTTGCATCAACATCAAGGGCACAGTCTTAGCTTTGAAATGCCGTTTGGTCCGTTCAATTTGCTGGTTTCAATCTCTAGATATGTTTAGTTAACAACGAAAAGGTAACAGCACAATTTTTACTGCAGTCAATGATAGCATCAGACCCTCTTCCCCAGTAAAACTGATCCGATTAATATTGCCCTTTCGTGGTTAACTAAACATATCTCGAGATAAGAATAAGCAAATTGAACAGAACAAATGGCATTTGAAAGCTAAGACTATGCCCTTAATTTTGATGTAAGTATCACGTCACAAAGTAATTTCTAATTGCCAAAGAGGGCGTTTTTCATTTGCACATTTTTTTTGAGACACACTGTATACATTGGACGAGAGCTCTGCAGCACACGTCGACGAGATGCGCTGCAATATAGCATCTCAACAATCACCTTTATAATTAAAGGAATTTAGCAGGATCAAGTTTAGCCGGAAAAAATGCCTCGGCAGAGAATCCGCACGGAATTGGCATTATTAGCAAACGACGATGGGGATGATCATTATGGGGGACACGTAGTTTATCAGACGGAATTTGCATTTTCCGGATATTGTGTCTTTTCCCAATTATGCAGTTTTGCCAACGACGGCAGTTTACGAGACCTTTTATACTGGTAAAGACATGGTTTAACAATGTTTCCAGGTAAAAAAAAAACTGAGCTGCATGATGATCCACATGTTACTGCCGTCTCTGGTAAGGTCTAAAAATGGAGTCCTGAAAAAGAATGCATTTGAAAACGATCATTAAATGCTTTCAAGAGGTGAAAATTATTGAGCGACCATTCCAGTTTCCCCTCATAAACTGCCGTGTTCTTGAATTTCCGTCCGCTGACAATAATTCATGTGCCGATTTTTATCCGTTGACAGTTTGCTAATGACAGCATAATTATCTATAGTTTTGTGTTCTAGGGTGTTTATTTGTCCATTCAAATATAATCATACATGTTAAGGAGCAAAGCTTGACATTTTTAATGGGGCTTCCACAATGTTGTATAGGCCTAGTCAGATAGTGTCTTTAACTAGGCAGGTTGGTGTATCCACGTTAATCAGAACAGGGTATAAATCTGAGATTTAAATATTTGACTGCAGTCTGGTGGCTATTTTTTGTCGTTCCATTGCCAACATTGAACGGGTAAAGTATCAAACGGGGTTCATAATTATGATGCGAGTCACAAGTAGGATGATCATCTACGTAATATCTAGTCGGACGATGGAGGGCTGCACTATAATGACTTCAATTTGAAGAACGACGACGAAAAAAAAAAGACCATTATTTGCATAATATTACATCCGATACGGAAATGCAGGACATGTCACCATGTTAGCACATAAGCCTACATCTAGACATAGATACACAGACAGACACACACACACACACACACACACACACACACACACACACACACACACACACACACACACACACACACACACACACACACACACACACACACACACACACACACACACAGGCTTTATTTCTGGTGTGTATACTTATTTTCTTCGGTTAGAAGGCCTTTTACAACTGTGTGTATGCTCTTTTAAACATTTATTCTTGTGGGTTATTGGGTGAGTACAGGAACACCCTTGTGGGGTACTCCACAAAAAGTACCCCCCCCCCCCCCGTCACCTGGAACATTACTAATAACAACATTCTGTATGCATGGTGCAGGGCCTGCTCCTGAAGACAATTTTATCTGTTCCAACTTCTCTCAGACGATAAGTGATTGAACTGACTAAAATTACCACTGAAATCTATTGATGGCCTCTCTCCTTTTACTCGTCTGCTCGACTCTTCACTTGACGGAATTTGACAAGACTTGACCCATAATAACTCGAGTTGTTAATCGATTGTATCATTAATAACCCTTATCGATTGTTCTGCATCTCTCCTTTTTTGTGGGGGGGGGGGGGAGATAATTACAAGGCTTCACGACTGAAAAAGGTAAAAGGTAAAGGTGCAGGGTTATTGTCTTGTTCAATTGCATAAATGCTCACACGACGAAAACACAAGGATCGGCTATTACTTGACTAGATTGCGGTCTAATTTTTAAATTGGACAAAAAGAGAACGGCGGAAATTTACACAAAGAGTGGTAAAACCGAAAATACAAGTAATCAAAAATTAATTCTCTCAGTGCATTATTGTTATTATCATCATTCTTCTTCTTCTTCTTCTTCTTATAATCATTTTCATCATTATTACTTATTTTGTCGTTTCTGTTGTTGTAAGTGTTAACGTCTTGTTAATCTATTGTTGTTTTTTCTTGCCGGCGTACGATTGTGGTGCTCTATTCTGTCATGTATGTCCCGTACAAATAATGTGTGTTTGTTTCCTTTTTCTTTCTTTCTGTGTATATCAGTATACCTCAACTAACTCGAAACCTCTGCATGGGCAATTTTGAAAACACGCCTCGTCGAAACCTTCATACAGCGTGTCCCCCCCCCCCCCAACAAAAAAACTGTCCCTCTCATAGATTACAGAATAATTACCAAAACAAGTTTTAATTTATACCCAGTTAAGTTTACATACTAGGTGTTAAAAATAAAACTTGTCAATTTTGGTATTTAATAATACAAAAACTGTACACCAGATAATACTGGCATGCAGATGAGTTATTGCTGAAGAGTGGACATTTTTGATGGAGGTGGTTTGAATACGATATCAATAATCATTTTCATGTAATTCATGCTTATTTAAAAAGTAGGGTTCAGATTTTGCTAAATATCCAACCCCCTGTACAAAATTGAAACTGTAGAGAAATCAAATGGTGTGTGTCAGAGTGTGTGCCTTGCCCACACACAATAGCAATAGACAATGGCTGTGTATATCCCCATTGGAGACTCTGGAATGCAATATTCTCATCTGGGTCTGGGGAAGATTAATGCTTTATTAGTATTCATTAAGAAAGTAGCCTGGCTCCTACTAGTCTTTATTCACAACCTTTGTAGAAAGGAAATCAAACTTCGTGCCCTGAATGTGTTTTTTTTTGTGTGTGTTTTTAATGGATTTGAAGTGTTGAGAAATGATTCCATACAATCAAAATAATTATGTCGATGCTGCTGATAATGATGTAATTTAATAATGAACAAGATTACGAAGAACAAGGAAATCCATGACTGATGGTAACACTGAAAACTAATGTTTGTTAGCTTGAATGGGAAAATCTAGTACTCATATGACAAAGCATTGTAACACATGCTTGCATCTTACCCTACATGTACACCTTTTATTGAGACTACCAGTGACCAGGCTGATTTCTAATGAATATTAATAAAGCATTCATCTTCCCCAGACTCAGATAAGAATATTGCATTCCAGAGTCTCCAATGGTGATATGCACAACCACCTCCACCAAAAATATCCACTCTTCAGCTATAACTCGTACTCATGCCAGTATTATCTGGTGAAAAGTTTTTGAGTTATTAAATACCAAAATTGACAAGTTTTATTTTTAACACCTAGTAGTTACAAAGCCCACAGTTCCTGTGAACATTTCGAAGATCTGGTTTCATTGGTTTTGAATACACAGGCTCTCATGTAACAGCAGTGCTTTCTGGCCCATGCATTTCAAGTTTGATAAAAAGAAATCCACACTACAGACATACCATACCTTATTCCATACTTCAGTTTTATTTCAACGACTGTATTCTTCCTATTGTTATCGAGTAACTTAAGGGAAGTTCCTTCATTTTTCAAAATGAAAACTAATCAAAGTTCAGTTCCACTGATCGTGTTTGCTTTCACAGGGTGTGTTTCACTTCTTGTTTGCCCTTTGCCAGCTTGTAAACCTTTATTGCCCTCCTGTACATCCTCCTACCGGATTTTCACAGAAGATACAAAATAAAATGGGCTTTCAAAATCTGAACACTAAATTCAGAATAATACTTGATTTGGGAGGAAATTTTCACAGAAGATATAAATAAAATGGGCCTTCAAAATCTGAACACTAAATTCAGAATAATACTTGATTTGGGAGGAAATTTTCTCAGAAGATATAAATAAAATGGGCCTTCAAAATCTGAACACTAAATTCAGAATAATACTTGATTTGGGAGGAAATTTTCTCAGAAGATATAAATAAAATGGGCTTTCAAAATCTGAACACTAAATTCAGAATAATACTCGATTTCGGAGGAAATTTTCACAGAAGATATAAATAAAATGGGCCTTCAAAATCTGAACACTAAATTCAGAATAATACTTGATTTTGGAGGAAATTTTCACAGAACATATAAATAAAATGGGCCTTCAAAATCTGAACATTAAATTCAGAATAAGACTTGATTTTGGAGTAAATTTAGTAGTCTCTCAGAGGGACATTTTTGGGGGACACGCTGTACATTGCGTCAACACATGAACCGGATAAAGTTGTAAATGGTGAAAATGAAATAGTGTGCTATTTTGTTTTATTGCTGTGAAAAACACAGTTTAATTTTTAAAAGAAATTGATGAATATTTTAACGTTCTGGGGTCCCCGACCGCTTTGCCGCATGAAATGTAGGCCTATGTATATGCTATCCCTGCTCTCCAATAATTGACAAATCCCAATTTGTCACTATTGACCAATTTAAAGTGTAGTACAGTGTAGGCAAGTATAGGTTTGGCGTTGTTTTCTGATGTTTGGAGTGACAATAGAATACTCTATGAAAGATTAATGAAAAACTTGTGAGATCGACCAAGAAAATAATTATTTAAAACGTTTTATTTACCCGATCATGCCTTCTTGGCGAATTATACGAGATCGTGGAAGCTCCATTTAAAAAAGTTGTCAAACTTTGCTATCTGACATATCTGACAGTATTTGAATGGACAAATGAACACCCTGGAATACAAAACTTAAGACAGTAATGCTGTCACACGTGAAAATATGTACAGATAAAAAAATGACTTATGAATTATTGTCAGCTGACAAAAATTCAGCAGTCTTATATGGTGGGGAACTGGAGGTTGCTCAATGATTTTCACTTTTAACCCATTTTAGTCTAAGTACGAGTTAACTCGTGTTGGAGTCTATGGAAAATGTGTGTTATAGAGAAATTAAATCGTCTCCAACGGTTAAAGCACATAATGATCGTTTTGAACTGAAATTCTTTCAGGGCTTAATTTATAGACCTTATCAGAGACACTGGTAGCATTGGAATCGTGTAGCTCTGATTTTGTTTTTTTAACTGGAAACATTGTTACTGATGCCTTAAAATTTTGTTTTTCGTTTTAGACAGGAACGAGAATCGATATTTCCCGCCATTTTTTCAACCGTGCAGACGATCGATCTATACATCCTGCATCAACACATTCTGGGTCTCCTCGTCCTCGTTCAAGGTCAAGTCCTTAGCAATTATGATTAAATTCGCTCAAATCAAATTTGTTTACATTTGGGATACGAATGGTTTTTGCGTCATAATTGTTCAAAACAGAAAATACTGCACGGAGGAAAGAGTTTACAAAATTCCACGATGCGGGATCCCAAATTTAACAAATGGCGTATACTTTAAAATTTAATACGACATAATTCATTGAAAAAAAAAGAGTATTGGGAAATTCAATACAGCCTACAAATAAGCAGAGTCGGGAGACTTTGAACGGGGTCGGGTTTGACCAACCTGTCTCAATTTCGGGTCAAACCCGACCTTAACTTGTAAAAATAGATACTGTACTTACAAAGCAGTTGTTAATAACGGTGAGCGATCTAAAAGATATAATGAAATATGATAAAATGAAAAACAAAATACAAGAGACGGGATTGTATACACATATAATTATATATTCTTCTCAAGTGTTTTGATGTTATAATGCGTTTATTTTCAAGTACCCAATCGAGAATACTTTGTTTTCTGTGGACTGGTGGTCAACTTGATTCGTTCAGTAGAGATCTCCTGTATTTGGGACAACCTCACCTAAGGTTCCACATAATCTGTGTTATAAACATCAACTTAAAAAAAAAATCTTTAAAAGTCAGAGTTAAGGAAAGTTGGAATAAGCGTCCATACCTTCACATTCATCTGATTTTTCTCGAAATAGAACTTCTTCTTTGATCTTACTTCCAGATTTGAACGATTCATTCCCCATGATTATGTTAGATAGAATAAAAAAGAAGTTGACTTGTATATAGCTGCAGTGGTCCGACAATGGTAAAATCCAGGATTTTATTTTTAAAGGGGGCAAAGTTAATCTGTGCGCCACGCATACTGAACTGAAAAAAAAAACCGGAAAGAAAGAAAAGGACCTCTGTTTTGCCGGGGGAGGATTTATGTCACATCACACCGGGGTGATGGGGGGGGGGGTAGTGCGACAAAAGGGGGAGCTCTCCCTAGATCCTTCACAGGGTGACTGCTCCGAGAAAGATTACCGTGCACGTATACTCCGATGTGGAAATGTTCACTTTAATTCTTCACTAGTTTGACTCTGACACTGTACGTAGGGACATGGCCTTTCATGACAATTAATGGCCAGGCATGTGACGCTTCTTTGACCTTGCCAAAGGTCATACACCATTACCCATTAAGAGGTTTCATGCGGTATGCATTTATCCTCAACAAGGCCGTCCTCTTTCTCTCTCTGTTTCTCTCCCTCTTTTCTTCCTCCACGAGCTTAAAGGTCCTTGCTGGGTGTTTCAACGCAGAAATAATAGTCTTAATGTCGTTGTTTTAGTTTTTGTTGTTGTTGTTGTTGTTGTTGTTGTTGTTGTTGTTGTTGTTGTTGTTGTTGTTGTTGTTGTTGTGGTGGTGGTGGTGGTGGTGGTGGTGGTGGGGGTCCATGTTGTAGTTGCTGTTGTTGCTTTTTTTATCTATTGGCGTTCGTTCAAATTGAATATTAATTGCACTACTGGAAGTCTCTCGATATAGTGGTTGAATTTTAAAATAATGTAACCGTGTCAAGTTTATATTATGGGGAATCTAGGGTTAATGAATGTAACGATTGTTATGAAAATTACAAAACACAGAAAACTTGGGCAAATTAACAAGTTAATCACTTCAAATGAGGGTAACAAACAGCTTTATTGGCCAACGTAGTGTAAATGGAAACTGTAATTAAAAAAACTTGAGTTGGTTCATAATATATGGCAAGAACAACATTTCAGGTAGTCTAAAAGAAGAAGTTGATTAGTATACAGGCCGACTCCTAAAACTATTCGTGTTGGTGTTGGACAAGTAAATTTCAGACTGAATAATATGAAAACTGAGAAGACTCCCTCGAAAGTTGGCAATTAAAGACATAGGCTAACATTGTGGGCTTCAATTAAAAAAAAATGTCAAACTATGATATCTGAGCTACATAGTAGTGCTTTAATAGACAAATAAACACCCAAGAATACACAAATTTGGAAAGTTATGCTGCCACTGGCAAAGTCTACAAGTGAATGAACAACGTCACCCATAAATTTCCACTGCGATATGAAATAGCCTAGATCTACGCACAGTAAGTCTATGGGGGAATGGGCATGGAGAATCCGGTCAACCTGAGTACTCATAGATTTTCACTCTTACAAATAATGATGAACTGTTTTTATATAGCGCATATCACAATATAAATATTATCCCTAGAGAATGAGATGGGTTTTACTAAATGCCTCATATTACCTCATACTTATTTTCAAATTTCAAAATAACCCTTACCCTTACATTAAAGGGGTGAAACATTCAAGATTTTTCTTAAATCTTTTTTTCACTCCTCGCTCATGGTTTGTTACTGTAGTTTCTTCTTATTTTGATTATGTGTAGGCCTAAGTTTTTGCGTATTGGTTTCTGTCTTAATGGTTATTGTTTGATCTTGTGTCATGGCTCAGTGCTAGGGAGGTGTCATGACTCAGTGGGTAAGACTCGGTTTCTCGACCTATAGGTCCGAGGTTCGAATCCACGCCGGGCCATGGCGATTGTGTCCTTGGGTAAGGCACTTTATCCCCATTACCTCGTCCCTCGGATAGGACGCAAAAGCCGGAGGTCCCGTGTTGAGACAGAAACACCTCAGCACGTAAAAGAACCCACGCACTTCATCGAAAAGAGAAGGGTGAAAACCCGGTGTTGTGGTCACATATCCATATGCAAAACTACCCGGGACTGGATGCCTGAGGGTAACAGTGATTAAGTTCGCTTTTCTAGTCCCTGTCATCCGAAATGATGACGAAGCAATAATAATAATAGTATATTTGTATTTGTATCTTTATGAGCGAAAATAAATAAATTCAAATTCAAATTCAAATTCAAAATACTCCTCAATTTTTAAACTGCAATTTAGTGTAACCCATTCATAAATTTGTTCTGTACTATGGGTTTGTTTTGTTTGGAGTGAATTATATAATTTTAATGTTGTAGTCACAGATATGGTTACTTTCATTTTGTATGATTGAATAGATTGTTACATATTATTTGTTTGTTACTTATTTGTTATTATTTGTTATTATTTGTTTTACTTATCTATGCATGTGTGTATGTATGTGTGTGTATGTATGTATGTATGTATGTATGTATGTATGTATGTATGCATGTATCTATCTATCTATCTATATATCTATTTATCTATCTATCTATCAAGCTATCTATCTATCTATCTATCTATCTATCTATCTATCTATCTATCTATCTATCTATCTATTTACCTATCTATTTATCTACATGTATTAAGCTATCTATCTATTGTTCTATCTATTTTTCTATCTATCTATCTATCTATCTATCTATCTATCTATCTATCTATCTATCTATCTATCTATCTACATGTATCAAGCTATCTTTCTATTGTTCTATCTATTTTTCTATCTATCTATCTATCTATCTATCTATCTATCTATCTATCTATTTACCTATCTATCTATCTACATGTATCAAGCTATCTATCTTTCTATTGTTCTATCTATTTTCTATCTATCTATCTATCTATCTATCTATCTATCTATCTATCTATCTATCTATCTATCTATCTATCTATCTATCTATCTATCTATCTATCTATTAGTTACGTTGTGCACAAGAGAGTGAGCAGTAATGCCAGACAGATTGCACCAAACGTAGCTGTCTTGAGAAGAGAGTAAGTTTGCGATTGGTCTCTGTCCCGTCAAGACTGCACTTTCCAACCAACTTGCCAATGATGTAAATTTAGCAATTGGGATGCATTTGCTTTTACAGACAAATCACAAATACTATTTCGGTATCGTTATTTTATTCAAATCACTAGCATCGTCTTTATTACGAAGATAACGTGAGGTTTTGCCAAATGACGGAATTGTACCCTGGGAATTGTTGATTGATTTCCAACCGTTCCCGTAATTGTTGTCGTCGATATTTATGATTTACTGCAACATACGTCACAGAAAAGTTAATTTGTGTAATTCGTGCTGCGCTGTTAGACACATTAAGAGGTTGTGACGTATGTCAAGTGTCATGAATTTGATAAATGAGAAAAATCATAACCAAACAAGAGGACATGTTTGGAATCATGTCAGCTATACACATAGTTACGCTTCGCGCGGACAGATTTTCATTCTGTAATTCACATGACATGTAGGGAGAAGGCCGGCCTAATATGCAATCTTAAAATAATGTTAGATTGAAAATACAGTTGCCGAAAATTGACCACACTATAAAAATGTTTGTGTAAATTAAATTGCACATAAAATTACTTAATATTTTTACACAAATTGTATACATTATACACGAAATTTATGTGCAATTTACACAACTTGTGTAAAAAAAAATAGCTGTGTAATTCATAACAGTAAACGGTGTCTATACTGTACGAAAATTTGTACAGTGCACACACCGCAACATTTTAGCCATGTAATACTTTAAATGTTATGTATGTCCAGGCCCCGCCAGAATGTATCAGACATGACAGCCAAGGGCGTAGGCTGGTTTGGGCACGGGGAGGTGCACATCTTGGGGAGGTGGAACTAAAGTGACATGGGGAGGTGCACATCTTAGGGAGGTGGAACTTAAGTTGAGTAAATCGGGCGTTGAAAGCAGAAAAAGTGGTACAAATTTCGTTTTGCTTGCCAGGGGCGGAACTCCTATGGCTCGTGCCGGGGGGGGGGGGTGCACGTGCAGTGCACCCCTCAGCCTACGCCCTTGACAGCTAAAACATGTGGTTTTTGTTTTTTGTTTTGCATTTTTTAAATGAAGAAAATATACAACTTACATTTTGCATTAAAGGCATTGTATAACAATGTTTCCAGTTTAAAAAATCAAAGCTACATGATTCCCATGCTACTAGTCTCTCTGATACGGTCAAAAAAATGAAGCCCTGAAAAAATTGCAGTTTGAAACGATCATTAAGTGCTTTATAAAAAGTGAAAATCATTCAGAGACCATTCCAGCTTTCCCCATAGACTGCTGTGTTGCAGAATTTCCTATCGGCCGAGGATAATTAATGTGCCAATTTGTATCTGCACATATTGTACTAGTAACAGCATAACTGCCCAAATTTTCGTGTTCTAGGGTGTTAATTTGTCCATTCAAACACTGTCGGATATGTCAAATCTAGCAAAGTTCGACAATTTTTAAACGGGTCTTCCACAGTGTTATGTAGCGTCTTTAAAACTCAATAACTTAAACCTGCAACGTTTGAATCTTTGGGATACAAATTCGCCCCCTTTATACTACAGATATATAACGACAATTAGGCTATTGTGCAAAGTTTAACCTTAGAAATTTCTTAGTGTGTAAATCCCATCTTATGAAATCTTTTCCAAATCAAAACCTTATATCGACGCATAATGGAGAAAGATTACCCCCCCCCCCCGAAAAAAAAAAATAATAATAATAATAATAATAATAACAATACGGATGAAATGAAAACACATCATAAACTTCAAGTGTATCAATGCCGGAATATCTACAGTACGCAAATGATATATGTTTTTTGTATTTTATTTATCTATTTTTTTTTGTGGCGGGAGGTTTACCTGCCTATATATAAGTATATTGAATTCCAAGTAAATACATGTAGCAAAAATTGAACAATTAACATCTTACCAGAATATATCACGACTGTTTAGTCGCAAGGGCATTTGGAAATGTAATCATTTCAACTCTTCTCGTTTTCATTTCGTCCAGTATATGTAATTCGAAGACACAGAAAGTCCCCAAATAACTCGACAAATATCACGAAACCCCAATCGCCCCTCACTCTGAATAATAATTGATCGATTGTAAGAATTTCCATTCTAATACAAGGTTCGCGCAAAGCCTTGATGAATTGTTCATCGTATACACGACTGACATGTATAAAGAAGTAATAAACTGAATGATGTTTATAATTGAACATTGTTGAATAACTGCCCGACCCAAACCTGATAAAATAGAATATTCATTTTGACAGATAAAAATAGTATAGGCCTATATCGGGTCATTTGTGATTCTGTCGAGAAAAATAAAGGAGCAACCCCGCCCCTTCACTTTTCTTTTTTTTTCTTGTCGACTTATCGCTTGTCAGGTACACGATGAATACTGTTGGGTAGAATATGTGAGGATTGATTGATTGATTGATTGATTGATTGATTGATTGATTGATTGATTGATTGATTGATTGATTGATTGATTGATTGATTGATTGATTGATTGATTGATTGATTGATTGATTGATTGATTGATTGATTGATAGATAGATTGATTGATTGTATTATTTATTTTTTTTTTTGTCTCTCTAGTGTCAACTTGTCGCTCGTCATGCCTGAGCTTCGGATTCTGTCGGATACACCCGGCGCAAACATAACGGCATTGAAAAAAGTTCTAGCAACCCCCCCCCCCCCCTCCCTGCATGCAAAACCACTGACTGTGTCCTGTCGGCGGTTCCGTTTGAATTCGATGGCAACTTTCCAAGAAATAGTTGTTTGTCATTGTTCAGCACGTACAAAAATTGTGAATGATTAGTTTTTCAGACCAATGGCGTTATTTATTTAGTATTAGTGGGAGTAGTAGTAATAGTTGTAGGAGTACTAATCTAGTAGTACATGTAGTAGGAGTAGTAGTAGTAGTAGTAGTTGTTGTAGTAGTAGCCATAGTAGAAGTAGTAGTAGAAGTACATGTAGTAGTTGTAGTCGTAGTAGTAGTAGTAGTAGTAGTGGTAGTAGTAGTAGTAGTAGTAGTAGTAGTAGTAATAGTAGAAGTATAGTAGAAGTACATGTAGTAGTTGTAGTAGTAGTAGTAGTAGTAGTAGTAGTAGTCGCAGTAGTCGTAGTAGTCATAGTAGTCGTAGTCGTAGTAGTAGCAGCAGTAGAAGTAGTAGTAGTAATAGTAGTAGTAGTAGTAATAGTAGTAGTAGTAGTCGTAGTAGTAGTAGTAGTAGTCGTAGTAGTCGTAGTCGTAGT
>JZLH01S0543337.1:0-13752 GCA_001188425.1 Eucidaris tribuloides
CCGTGGCAACTGCTTCATGCGTGGCGGACATATTGCGTGAAACATCTGGGGGGAGGGGGAATTCCGCTGCCCCTGCATTTTTAGGGTTAAGAGAATGCTACTTAACAGGAAAAACAAGTGAAGAAATAGTATGCTGTCAAGTTTACATTTAATACTATTCATTGAAGACTAGAAAAGAGATATCTTGTCCCGGGATCTATGGGAAATGCATGTTTAAGCAGCATCCAACCGTTTCCAATGGGTTAATGTGCACTCAAAGTTACTTAGCTAACTACAAGGGTGTTCATACTTGACTCAATTTCCATGTGTTACTTCTTGGGGCCCCTTATTCTCAAAGTTAACAAAATAGAAGTTAACCTCAAGATAAGTGTGCTCAGTGTAAACCTAACTGTTGTATTTTTGTTTTTCTTTGTTTTGTTTTTTAATCTCATTCATGCAGGATGTAACAGCAAGTACTGAAGTGCCTTTTAACAAGAAGAACTATGGAGTCCCTGATCTGTTGGCTGAAGGGTGAGAATGCGATCTCGAAATTCTGATTGTAGTAGTATCATGTCAAGGATGAGTAGGATCATGGGTGGTGATGATGGTGATTCTTGATGACAGTATGGATTGTGGAAAATGGGAGGGACTTGTCTCTTGTATCTAAATGGCACAACACAGAGAAATGAGGCAGTCCATGATATTCCACCTGCTATACACCTGAACATTTGATTTCAAAAATGTGACATGCACCATAGCTGCCTGGGAGGCTTCTAGAGCACAACAAAAGGTGATGCAAAGACTCAGGTTTACAGCTGTACCTGAATTAAAGAAGTGCATTGGTGAAGATACTCATCTTTTGTTAGTGTCTTGGAAGCCCCCCAGGTATGGAGGATAAAGGAATGTCTTGTTTTCAAAATGATACAGGTCCACAGGAGCAGATATGATACTGATGTGATGGTAATGTTGATGCTGATATTAGGTGCTGGTGTTGGTGTTGATAATATGTTGGTCTTTGATGATATTGGTATGATGATTTAGAAGATAATACCTGTACTAATGCTTGTGGAAATGATGATGATAATGACAATGGCATCGATGTTGATAATAACAGTGATGATGTGATGATAATTGCTGATGTTACTACTGAATGAATGATTAGGATTCTAATCTTTGTGTTGATTATTATTATTGTGATGAGGATGATGATGATGATGATGATGATGATGATGATAATGATGATACTGCTGCTGATGATTGTGTTTGCAATGGAGCTTTGACCGCCACATGAAAATGGTCTAAATCTAACTGCTTCCCATATCCCAGTTGAGTACAGTAGATCCTGTGCTAGCCACCAACCATGCCCTGGGGAGCAATGGGTTAACGAAATGTATGTGTCACCCATAATCAAGATAAGTCTAAGTTGTGGGACTTGTCAAGAGAACTCAAAAACAGGAAAACTACCTGCGAGATATAAGCTTTGTCCCACTTATGATCATAGAAACTAATCATGGTTATCATACATTATATGCTGATGGCTTATCTCTAGGAAACATGCTATAATTGGTTTACAGTAGGAAATGACCTATATTAGGTCATCTTTGTAGTGGTTTCTACCTGGTGATATTAAGATGGCCGACATTTTGAAATATTTATGAAATTATGGGAAATAATTCTTTGTCTCAATAAATGGGAAAAATTAGATAAATAAAAAAAAAGGTAAACAACATTATTGAGTGTAGTGTATAATTCTAAAACTCCCTTTCAGTATAAAAGCATCATAGGAATACCCTTGATACTGTGTACCCCATAACCCCATTTTGTGAATAATATTAAGAGTTTGATTGTGAAATGGCTTAACTCCATGTTCACCAAAATTGAAGTATTAACATCAATCCATTTACCACCAAGCTACCTACCGAGAGTATGAAATTTTAAGCCATGATATTCCACAAAAACAAAATATCTTGGGTTTTACTTTTATTTGTCCACAGGCGCGTGTACAAACTCGGGCAAAGAAATGCATATTTCTCCAGAATTACTAAAGTGGCATTAATCCATCTTGTGATCAAACTCTTTATAAATTTTCACAATTTTGCTTCATGACATTTATATGTATTGATTTATTTCTGCTATACATGTAAGTACATTGCATCAGGTTGTGTTGCTAAAAGAAAATGAAAATTTAGCTGATTTACATAAAAAGCAAGGAGTATTCAAATTAAAGTATAACAGGCAATTATATATAACAATTATACAGAGACATAGATGAAATAAATGAACATACATAATACAAAATCAGCAAAACAAATTATTAAAAATTACATTTAATGTGCAGCATTCATTAAACGTTCAAGATTTTATTGCATTTGCATTAACATTGTACGGTTTGTACCTAGGTGTACATCAGGAAGTTACCTACTTGCGTGGATATTTAGTTGCAAAATTTGCAAAAATAAAACCACCGCAAAATTCGCAAAAATAAAACCACCGCGAAATATATGCAGTATCCATGTAGGCTCCCATAGGAATTTAAAGCTTAGACTGTGGAAGTGGTCACGATTTAAGCTGAAGTGCACTAAAAAGATTTGATAATTTAGGTAATTTATTGTTGCACACTGGATTTTTATCGGGATGTGGTTTACATTGCTGCCTCAACCGTTAAAGACATTTTGTAACATTGTGGAGGTTCAATTTAATAAAAAGAAATGCCAAACACTGATATCTGAGCTACATGATAATGCTTGAAAGGACAAATAGATACCCAAGAGTACAAATAGTTCAAAAGTTATTGTGCAAATGGCAAAATGTATGGATAAATATTATATGACATAAATTAATAAGCAGTTTGTGACCTGTCACCATGATACCCTGATAAAGTTGTGTGAAACATAACATAAAAAGAAAAATACTTTGGGTGAAGAATATGAATCTTCAAACTTTTGCAACATGTGAAGGCAAAAAAAAAAAACTGGAGATTTTTTAGGACACTTTACTTTCATACTTAAACTCGTAGCGATATTTGACACGTTTTTCTACCTTTGGGTTGTACGACTATATCAGTGTATCATGATGACGGATCTACAAGACAGTCCCTGAATGGACAAATAAATGCCCTAAAATACAAAACGTTTGAAAGTTGTGGTGCCACTTGCAATATGGATAAGTATTTCATGAATTAAACAGTTAAAGTACACTTGGTGAAAGCAAGAAATTGGGGGGGGGGATGTTGTGGGCAGGGTCAACTTTATCTTTTTTGTCAGTGGTCTATAAAAGTAGCATTGAATAATTTTCAGAATACATTTAGAAGAGCTAGTGCCATTGCTTTGTGGATAAGACTTTGGATTTCATGGTAGAGGTGCCTGCTTCAAATCCATGTCATGGCGGTTGTGTCCATGGGCGAGACACTTCATCCCTATAGGTTAAGTCACACTGTGCCGTCTAACGATTCCGTCTGCCTCCGTCTAAAATATTTACCTCGGGCGGTGTCTCACGGTGGCAAATGGAATACAATAGAATGAAACAGAACGGAAAAGCACCGTCTGTCTATGTCTAGATTCGTTTGTAATCCTGTCGAAAAATGAATTAAAAAGTTCAATAAGCGTACGTGTTCGTTTTTCAGACAGAATCGTTAGACGGCACAGTGTGACTTAGCCTTTAATGTCACCCCTGGATAAGATACAAAGCTTGAGGTTCGATGTAGAGATCCAAAAACCTCAGCACGTAAATGAACCCACACACTTCAGTGAAAAGAGATGGTTGGGAACCTGGTGTGGAGGACACCTGTTGATTTCTGCATTATCATGACTTCATACCTGCATAACAGCATATTTACACCTCCTGCGTTGGAAATAAGCCAGATATATGATGGCTTTTATAGGCTTTCCTTGGTGGTTTCCATTGAAATGGAGTAGTTAGAAGGAAAGTAAGGACAACAATTTCCAGAATATTGCCCAGTAGTGCAACTAGACTTACTTTATGTAAGGATTAATGGCTGGTAATCAGCCAAAATAATGAATCATTTATCATCTTTTTAGCAAGCAATGTTGTATGAATTGTCAAAATGTGAACTATATTGCCCCATACACTGATAGACTTTGTAATTTCTCTAAGTAAAATCTTATCTGAGCAGCGATTGGACATACAACATTGGTTGTCATACTTCCATACTTCCATACTTCCATACTTGTCATACTTCCACGGTAGGCAGGTGCAGGCCTGTTGTTGGTCATATATATTTCTTTCTTTTTTTGGTTGGGGGGGGGGGTAACGTGGTGGGGGTTGCAGGGGTAGTTGGCTTGGGTTGGATGGGCTTCAATCATTACATCACTTGAATTAAACGTGAACTAATTAAACAGATACGTGACTAAACTAAACGTGTGGTCATCATCATTATTAACACATAATTGAATTAAATGAAGTTCAAACCATACAATTACTCGATAATTAAAGGGGATTACATAAGAAGAGCCACAATCCAGTGAATCATAAGTCCATGTGGTAAACCATTGTAAACTCATCCTAGTTCCTACAACTCATCGTTTGTAAGTCTGTTTGAATATCAAATAAGGCAATATTTTTCAAATTAGATAAAATTTACTGTTAAGGCCCTTCTGCCAGGAACATATGGTAGGTCCCTTCTGCCAGATAACCGACAAACTTACATCATCAATTCTTAGTAAAGGCGCAGAATAGATGACAGCAGACAATAGATAAATAATAAATACTTCATGCAGTCAGCGACGCTTCTCTCGTGTAAACCCCGGACGCCTCGCGCCCCTGACCAATCTTAACTGCCGACGTGACAATGCAGATTTATTTCCATAACTGTGGGCCATTTGTAACTTTCACGTGTAAATTGTCTCGAACACGAGTCTCAAACGTGTCTGCAACTATCACTTTGTTGTTATATTTGTGTGCATAGACAAGACATGCTTACCTGGGGATGACTTAGCACAATTCAAATTGTGGTTATCGGCACTAGTGCTTCTGGAACGGCATTTTTTTTGTAGAAAATTTTCACAGTCATCCTCTACTTCTAGTTATGTGCAGCAGTTTCCCATTCAGGTGAAGTACTACGTGTATGAGAAAAACTAAATCTTCTTCAGTCACATGTGTGTATTGCCTTCATTTATCTGATCCACGACCTGCCCCTCGCCAAAAAAAAAAAATTAAAACAGTATTTTTATTTAGAAAGAAATACCTGTGGTAAATTATGTAAATCTTGATGTATTTCATGTAGTACTGTGTCAAGAAGGCTAACCGACTGTTAACCGACTGCTAACCTTCCAAAAAGATCCAAAATCCTCTTGCAAAAAACAAACAAAAATGAAAAAGTAAGGTAAATTATGTAAATCTTCATGTATTTCTTGTAGTATTGTATCAAGAAGGTTAACCGATTGCTAACATGCCAAGAAGATCTAAAATCGTTCAGAATTTTTAAGGTTTTGCGACGTGATTGCTGTATTCCAAGTATTTGCGCACAGATGGTGGTTTGATGACAGAGTTTAAGTAATTATATCGTTATCTAAATATTTTACTATTAAAGCAATTGTTGTGAAGCAAAAAAATAGTATTTTATTATCAAGATTAGCATGTTGGCACAATTGTTTCAGGGAATGATAACACTTTTTTCCAGAAAAAGTACTTTGAACATTGTTTTTAGGTTAACTGGAAACCACCCAGTTTTTGTGGTTGGTAACTGGTTTGGAAATAATCAAAATGATATACCTGGTAGCTCTGATTTCATTTATATAATGTGCAACTGCAGATGCACCTTTTGTCACACTTTTGTGCAAAAAAGCATCCAGTTAGGGCATCAGGATGGGGAAAAGGGAGAAATCTTTTTTTAGGGAAGCCCAAGTTTGGTTTTGGGGATTTTTTTTATTTGAAAGCTTTATGCCCAAAAGGTCA
This sequence comes from Eucidaris tribuloides, assembly GCA_001188425.1. Classification (NCBI taxonomy): domain Eukaryota; kingdom Metazoa; phylum Echinodermata; class Echinoidea; order Cidaroida; family Cidaridae; genus Eucidaris; species Eucidaris tribuloides. The sequence goes on from JZLH01S0543337.1 coordinate 5,893, forward strand.
ACATGTATCACACAATAACAGATTCTGAATATCTTTTGTTTTTTTTTATTAATTAATGAAAAATCTCGGGGGGGGGGGGGGGGGACCCCCGAGATTTTCGACTATTATACCTCATCAGAAAGAAACAGAGTCTGCTCTCTCTGATGAGGTATAACTCAAATAACCTTAACACCTTATTAACCCTTTGGATGCTATAATGTAAAACATAGTCGAAAATCTCGGGGGTACCCCGTAATCTTGGGGGTCCCCCCCCCTCCAGATTTTTCATTAATTAATTTTAAAAAAAGGAAAGATATTCAGAATCTGTATTGATGTGATATGACCTTTGGGCATAAAGCTTTCAATAAAAAAAAATCCCCAAAACTAAACTTGGACTTTAGGGAAGATGTGAGATCAAATATGAACAATGCGCTGCAAAATATAGTTAGATGAAAAGACTGTCAGTGCACTGTGTAATGAAGTTCATAGCTTGGCATTTCAAGTACAGGATATATGTGGTGTGTTCGCTTGACTTTGATGTGAAGGATGGATTCATTTCTAAGTGTTCCAAGCTGTTAAAACAAAATCGTTATCATACATAGCGGTGACTGGTTGATGCTTATTATTGAAAACAAAAATGTGTGCTTCCGATACGAAAGCCAACACTTCTTTAACCCACAAGCAGCCTGTTTCTACAAAAATAACAAAACATGAATGTTGCGTATGGAAATGTGCTCAACAAGCCACATACTAACGTGCATCCCGGCGTTAATGCCCCTTTCCCCGTAAGCTAATCCCATGTCGCACTTGTGGTCCATATGTACTTAACTCGTTGGAGACGATCTGATTTCAATATAACATGCATTTTCCATAGACCCCAGCCCAAGATATCTCCTTCTTAGTCTCCAACGGGTTAAGGTGCAGAACCCGACAATCGGTCCCCCCGGTTCCTTTCGAATTCAGCTGTTGTCCCGATGTAGCGTGTGTGGTTGCGTGATAAACCGGGGGTGAACGCTCCTTGCGATGTTCCTCTCTCGAGACACGATAGGTTGGGAGGCATGGATGACAGCTTGGCCGTGATTGGTCGACGAAGTCTTATCATCCACCACCAGTAGCATTCGCGCTACTCCCACAGGAGAACGAGTCGCTTCTGGGAAGGGAGATGGGGGGTGGGTGGGGGGGGGGGGCGATAGCTGTAGAGGGCAATATATGTCTTACTGTGCTAAGGTGGATCTATTCTTGGTGGCATGGACAGCATGTTATTTTGACACAAAATCAAAGTGGTCACTAACCTTTTTGGTCTGCTGATTGTAAAAAGTTATTTTTTTTTAGTCTGTCCATCCACTTGTTATTAAAAAATAATAAAAATTGAAAATTCTTCTAGAGCTGTAAGTTCTTGACTGTTTTTTATTTTAGTGGTGGTATAAATAAAGCAGTTTTGGCGTGCATGTGTGTGTGTGTGTGTGTGTGTGGTTTTGGTGGGGGAGCTTATTGTATGTTTGTTGAGGAAGGAAAAGCTGATTCATGTTCTCAGGGGAAAAATACATGGGGCCCCTGGGCCATTTCACCCCCCAAATGGCAAAAGAGCCCTTGTAAATTGCAAAAGAGACCGTGTAAATTGCGGTAGGGTTCAATACAAAAGAAATCTGGAATGCACTGTTTAACAGGAAAAGTAGTCCTTGAAAAGAAACTTTTAGTTTTTCCCTGTCACATGAGCGTGAGATTTGAATTTTGTGCTTTGCTCTGCAATCATGATTCTAGTTTGCTTTCGTATGGGTAGGAATGGTGCAATTAGAGTAAATGGCTCTTGCAATCACGTTTACAATCACGTTCTAGCTACCATATGAAAGGGCCTAGATCTTGTAAGGCAAGAAGCTGACATTTTTGTGGTGAAAGTCAGGAAGAACTGGTGAGATGGCAAGAAATGGCACCTGTTGTGCAAGAAAGGCCAGATATATACACGTCATCATCAAGGAGTAATAAATAAATTCCTGTAAACAAACCCGCTGTAAACGACACCAGTGAAATCTGTAAACTAGAGTATAAATACCATATCTGTAAATAGGACGTAAATATAGAAGGCTTGTGTTTACGTATTTCCTTTCTCGACAGCTTTTCCTGAAAGGATTTAACTCGAGAGAAGTGGTGAAAATATTATTCATCCCTGGGGGTTTTGGACCCTCATCTCCTCCATTCAAGATAACGCCTAGCTTAAATATCCTATTCCATCTCAACTTCTGCATTATAAATATTCCTCATATTTTCCTCGGATCAAATTTCTATGGCATTCAAGCGCTGATAGATTAAGATGCCCTTAAAGCAATTCTGTTTGTTTACTAGTTCGAAAACAAACCGAAATTGACATTTTTGAATGACATTGTGAATGCTCCGCAAGATGTAAACATCAAGGATGCTGTCGAAATGTAGGAAATGATCCTTATATCCAAAAGGAAACAATCTTCAAGGAGGGTACAAGATGGTGGAGATACTTGGACAGATGTTTGTAGATATGTGCACACATGGGGATAACTCTATACTTTTGTGCACAAGGTAATGTGTGGCCATTTCTATGCAGTCGTGGCACAAGAATGTGCCCTGAAATTCACTTTTTTAAACAAAATTATTGCTGAAATAATATTGCTCTAAATGGATAGTTTACAAATGACCTAAACATATAGTTTGAAAATGTAGGACTCACCACTTCACTAAGTTTCATTGTTTAATTTTCCAAAATTTCTGCCCAGCATCTTGAACAACTGTCCAGTCCCCTTTTTTGTGGACTGGATCATTCAATTCACACATTGCAAACTTTGGTTTGTTTTTTCCAGTGTTGTTCATATGTGGTCCATACAGCTCTACTAAGGACCACATACGTAGTAGGTGTGGATATGTGCTAGTGATTGGAGAGGCTACTAACCAGTCAAAATTTTTGTCAAGCATAAAAGTTGACTCCCAAATTTTAAGGGGGTGGCAGGATTGGGAGAAGTGGGAAAATGCCTCAAGAATCAAATGAGTTGAAATTACAAAAGGATGTTGATTTTGCATAATTTGAAAAAGGGCTTCATAAATGCCATTTCAACTTGCCTACAAAATGGAAATTCTGTGTTACCATAGACTTCGTATGTACATGAAAAAAAATGACAAACCCTCTTGCGTAGAACTTACAAATCGTCATGTGCGTACATACAAAGGCCATTAACTGTATTCATGATGTATTAGCAGCCTTGCATAGACACACAGCATACAGTTTAAGGCCTTTGCATACAATGTAGGCACACAACAAAATATTCTGTACACTGTTTTGCCATTACTTGTGCACTTTTTGGGTCAACTTTTAATTTCATGGTTTTGTGTTCGAAACATGAAAATGTGGAGAATCAAGTGGTTTCCATGATTTTCCGTTTGAAAACTCACTTTCCATTTCAAGTGGTCTTTTTTGGAAATTGGGATCAGTGAAGGGGCACAGTTACAAAATGTACCCTGTCAGTTTCTATATTGGGCTACTATGTTTAGAAAGCGTTCAAAGCTGATGTTAACCAAGATCCTTACCCCGTCCCAGTTTCATTGCTTTTATTCCCCCAACTTTTAGACTTACAGTTTCCTGCCCGCTTCAAAAATCTATCCCCAGTGAATTGGTTTTTTAATTTCCAAAGAACCGAATTTACAAAGCCTGCATGACGCATGGATTTTGAACGGCAGGGATACGTGCTAATTGGACGGAAGAGATATCGCGAGGGATTGTGGGAATGGTCCGGATATGAGTTTGTAGATAATCGGTTTAATTTTGTATGATTGCCGATCATGTTGGGGAAGAGGGGGAAGTTTGGGTGCAAAAGCAATGAACCGTGACATTTAGACTTTATTAAAGGCCCTGGTTACATCGACATTAAACCGTTCTGAGAACGGTCTCAAAAAATGTGAGGTAAATAATCCTCCATGCTCTAAGTGTCTTTGATAAGGTCTAAAAATGAAGCCCTGAAAAAAATTGTGTTTCAAAATGATTATTTAGGGCTTTAAAAAAGTGAAAATCTACATGTTGACCGGATTCACCTTGCCTATAGACTACTGTGTACGCTATTCTATACTCCACTGCAGTGATTATTCCAAGGGTGATGGTTATTCATATCTTGCCAGTTGCAGCATAACTTTCCAAACTTTTGTATTCTAGGATGTTTGTTTATCCATTTAAGCACTACTACATGTATATACAAGTAGCTCAGATATCAACGTTTGATAATTTTTTCAATTGAAGCTCAACAATGTTAACTTGTGTCTTTAAATTAAAAAAATTAAAAGGGTACATGGGCCAGTATCCTTCTCTACCTCCCAGGGGCAGCGCCAGGGTAAACTCTTAGGGCGAAAACTCTTTCAGGGAGGGGGGAGGAGGTGAAAATGTTAAAAAAAGATACATTTCATGAATTACACTGCAAAAATCTCTAATTTTCTGTCTTTTGTAAATTTTAGGGGACACCATCTGCCCTCTTCCCCCGTGTAGTGGAGCAGATAACTGCATATTTTGGGTCGAATCGTTCAATTTGTGATACAAGCACCAAATTTTGCACAGATCTTCCTTCAGGGGTGTCATATCAGAAAATAACGCGGGCCAAGTGAAATTTCCAAAATGACAGGTCATGTGGGCCATTTTTCAAAATGGCCGCCTTGTGCAACCTACATTGAACAGCTTTGAAAATAATTGTTTAATGCGACCTCTTATAAGGTTGAATATGGTATCACTTTAAAGATATTTAAATTTTCTACAAGATGATACCATACTTAATTGGATTAAGACTGATTTTGACGGCGCTTTGGGGCCAAAAACGTGATTTTTCACAATTTTTTTCAAAACTTTGAATTTCTAGGGAATTGATATTTTACTCTTTCTTCCAAAAAATTTGCCAGGAAGAAACCAAAACTTTTCTGAAAACTTCCCTAATATATGTATAATGTTTTGCCAAAATTGCAAGTTCACTGCATTTTTACAAAAGCTGTCATATTGCTCCAAAGAATAACAACATGGTATGAACCAAAACGACATATTGTCGCTTGGGAGTCTTCCGTAGTGAAGAATAATGCCTTTATAATTGCTTGCGGTATAGTGGTCGTTTGGACCGTTGTTGCAAGACACAGATTTTATCTGATGGAATGGAACATTAATGAACACAAAATTGATTTATTACATTATGAAGTGAAACATCCTTAGAATTGTCTTTATTTTTTGCAAAGTTGACTTACAAATACATTTATCGTCCGGTAAATCTGGGTGGCTACCTTCATGTGAATTTCGCGTTGGTATCAATGGAGCACGGGCGTTCACTGCGCCGTGGATGACCGGTGAGGGTGTCTTGTGCGTAGGGACGGTACAGCAACGACTGTCGCGCTATGGGGTAGTAATCACTGAACACTACACTATGTTGTATAGAATTCAGTGGTGATAATGCATCTCTACTGATGGCCTTCATGCTGCATGTAAATCTATTGAACAACTTGAAGATCTTTTTGTGAATGGAAATTGGGATTTAAATTCTTGACAAGGTGATACAACATTCAATCACTTTGTGTCAACTTTTTAAGTAGTTTGGGCCCAGAAAATTTGCGTTTTGTTCATTTCCCCTACGATGTGAATTTGTCATATATATGTATTTTCCCGGGGTATTTTCCCCAATTGCCATATTTATCGAAATAACATGATTATGACATCAAAACTTTCAAACAACCGCAGATGTGTATCTTAGTGATTGTGGGAAAATGTGACAATCATTTCATTTTTAATACAGATTTATACGAGATACATGTATTACTAGCGTAGGCCTAATATTAGTTGAAACAGCATTTAAAACGTACGTTTGGCACAGAAACTATCGAATCTAGAGTGCAACCACCCAAGTAAACAAGTAGAAAACATCGCCTAGATAAATAAATAAGATAATAAAAGAATGAATGAATGAGTAAATAAATAAATAAAAAATAAATGGATAAATAAAAAATAAATGGATAAATAAAAAAATAAATTTTAAGCGCTGGATGGGTAAGCCAGTAGGGGTAATGAAAATGTTAGCATTTGTTTGGCAGTTTTTTGAATCAGAATATAAAATTGCCAATTTCATGTTTATTTTCACGGTAATTGTGAATGCATGCATATCATTGGTTAAAGGCAATTCTGTGAGTGGAGCAAGCGAAAGGTTTGGGAAACTTTGCAAGTCCAAGAAGAAAAACGTGTTTTGTGCTGTATTCTTTCAAAGTAATACAAAATAATTGACCCTGTATATGGACATTATTCAGGTCTTATCACCCCTCATTTTCAAGGATTTTTAACATTGAAAATAGAACTCTAAATTTTCCGGACCAGACAACCAAACTTCCACAGTTCTTTTAACCATTTGAACACTAGGACAGGTGAGGTACGCATAATTACTTATTAAAATATGCTACAAAAGAAGTATATCTATATTTCGAAACATTTCAATGGTTATTAAAGCAATCCAATTAGCGCTGGAAATACATACATGTATAGTCAAAGATTTAAAACACACATTATTCAGATTACACAAAATGGCTTACAAGAGTACAATTTCTCTATAAACTATGACATCTCAGAATATCAGCTCACTACATTAGTCTCGATAAGAGTGACTTTACCTCATTTGAATATTTTGTGAAATAAAAGACATGTGTTGCCATGTTAAGATATACATGTAGGGCTTATGCGGATAACTCTATCTGAAATGTCACTGAGACCAATCCAGGACCAACGTCAGATATTTACCCCCGCCCCAAAAAAAAAAATCCTTGTGACCGTTTGGACCTCTGACTGTTTCAAACTCAATTTAATCAGTTCACCAATGGCTCATACACGACCCAAGTTACATCAAACCCCTACAAGCCCTTCTGAAATTATCATGGTAACTAACCCACAGATCCTAGCACTGTACATGTATTGAGCTCGCCTGTGTTTCACTCTTTGATGATTTATCTCTCTACTTCTTTAACCGAGCAATATCTTCTATCTTTATTATACGTTCTTTATCTAGCTTTCTCCTGTCCTCTTATCCGTATCCATATATCTTTTAGGTTACAGTTACATTTACCCGCCGACTACTACACACGAACCGTCTCTTGTATGGTTCTTATCTATCGCTTCTGTATCCGTCTTTATTACATTTCTGCTAGAAATTTTACTGTCATTTATTTATATGTATCGTTTGTCTGCATCGTATTTGTGTATCCTGTTCATGACTTGATCCTATAAAATCTAATGTCAGCTATGCTCATTCTTTACGCATATATACATTCGCTCATTTCCACCACTAGTTCATTAATTATATTACCTTTGTACATTGTTTGACTTAACTGCCTAGATTATGTTCACATTTATCTTCCAATAGTTCAACATTTCGCACACATACACATCACAGATCACTCACAACGACACTTTACCAGTGACTCAACAACTTGTAGATATCACTCATGCTTGGTATATAGTATGTACTGAGCCACCATGATTACGTTGCATTATAGTCATCAGTATGTTCATACTAATTTTTCTTGTCCATAGTATCGAGCAGCTTCTGCAGGATTCTTGCAACTAATCCAGATTACTAGATATGAAATGCTTAAGGCAAATTAAAACAATAGGGCACGGCACCGACAACATCTCACGACGAGTCAATGAACAATGAACGAAACAATTTTATATTCTATATTTCAGTGTAATGGTTTAACGAACTTACCCACAACAAATTATGAAGTTAGAACTTTAGGAAATTTTCGAGTATGAAACAGACAATAAGCAGATAAAAACGTAGTTTGATCTACAATTCGAAAGAAGAAAACAACTTGATATTAATAAAGGGTTTCCTCATGTGCTGTTGTAATGGCGTGGGT
>JZLH01S0543337.1:13777-35378 GCA_001188425.1 Eucidaris tribuloides
TCTTGTTATCATGTAACAAGAATTAATGATAAGATTGGGTACATACATGCATGAGGCTTTTCAATTTGAACCAGATTTAGTTAGAATGCGGTTTGCAGAGGCATACCCATCAACTGGACTCACTCGAACTGCTCTGTTTATTCATGCAACAGCTGTTTTTACTACTTTCATACAACATTTTAAAGATCTATCCGTTTGATATAACTGGTGTATATGGCCACAGTATGGGTTTATGCACAATAAAAATTCCTGTACGTGAAAAGTCATATTTTTATTCATTTTTCTTTGAAAATGATAGAACAAGGAGATTATGGCATTCCAGATTGTTATATTTGGATTTTACGTGGTGCAAAACATATAGTTAGACAAAAAAATCATCCAAATTGGCCGAAGGAGTGCATTTTTATGATCGAAATGCAAATTCGGGCGGCCATTTTGAAAAATAGCGAAAAAACGGCGGCCATTTTGGAATTTCGCGTGGCCCGCGTACTTTTTGTAATAGTTGGCTCAAAATGACTCCACATGCAAATTTTCATGCTTGTATCACAATTTGAACGAATTTTCACCTATCTGCTCCACTAGCGGTGCAACCCCTGCTTTCTCCTATTATATAAGCAGTATAGAACCAGGACCAGAAGGAAGCTGTTGCTAGATACTTTGTACAGTACTAGTGGCCTTCTGGTCCTATACCAATGATATTTGCCTTCAAACAATGAGCTCTGAACATTGTCAGTCGAATGCGGAAGGGTGTCATTAGTTGTTTCATGACCAGAAGATTAAAAGATTATTTTGGTGCAAAGAAAAGGTGCAAAATGTAGCCAAATAAAAGTTCAGAAAGATTTGCACTAAATCTGTTTAAAGGTCATCATCAAATATCTTGTATGTCTTAGGACAACTGTTCATCTGTTGAACCTTTTTGTTGCCTGCAAATTCCTATTGTGATATTGTTTTGACTTGTTATCACTGATCTATTGCAAGTCACCAGTTGAGCATCCGATAGCAAAGAAAAATTGAGCTATTGGGAACAAAATATCGAAAAAATTATTTGATTACATTACAATTATGCATCCTTAGTAACTGGCCTATTGAGAATGTTTACAAATACTATACTATTCGTAATTATTCTCAATTCCCTCATTTTATGAAGTATAGTACAAGAACAGGGGTTTAGTTGTTGCTGAATGAGGATGGGATCATACCGATCAACCGCAAAGCAGTCAGATTTTACTTCTATAGCATGTCTAAAAAAAAATGTGCAAGTCAAAATCACCCTCTCTAGCAATTAGAGAATGTTGTTGTGACTGGTGCTTACATCTACATTAACGGCATAGTCTAAGCTTATGCCATTCTGTTGTTGTTGTTCAGTTCAATCTCAAGATTTATTTTAATAGTTAACAAAGAAAGGGTAAAATCACACTTTTACAAGGGAAAAGGGCCTGATGCTATCATTGACTTTGTAGTAAAAGTGGCACAATTGGGATTTTACCCTGTCTTAGAACCCCGTTTACAGTGCAGGCCGGGCGAGCCCAGGCCGAGCCCGGCTTTAATTGCTGTACTCGGCCCTCAAATTATGTGCGTTTACAGTGCCGCGGCTCGGCCGGCATATTAACTTCAACCTTTCAATATTTTGTCGTAGTGGCGCTATGCATGTAAAACAACGATTATTTAGGAGCGCGCCGGGGTCACAGAGCGAAGGTGCATGGCCCCGCATTTTGGCCTTGAGATGCGTTTACAGTGAGAAAAGGTCGAGACTACCTCCTGAGGTTGGCCAAATGCGCGGGCCGTTTTTTGCCCGCATTTGGCCTTTTTGAGCGTTTACAGTGAGGCTCGGCCCGGCTCGGCCGCGGCTCGGCCCCCACTGTAAACGGGGTCTTTGTTAACTTAAACATATCTCGAGATCAAAACAAGCAAATTTCACAGAACAAACAACATTTGAAAGCTAAGACTGTGCCCTTGCCGTTGATTAAGCATCATGTCACAACAGTATTTTCGTATTGTCAAAGAGGGCACTTTTCACTTGCACAATTGAAAAACATAACTAAACATATCTCAAGATTAAAAAAGCAAATTTCACAGAACAAACGGCATTAAAAGTTAAGACTGTGCCCTTGCTGTTGATGTAAGCATCATGTCACAACAGTATTTTCTAATTGTCACAGAGGGTGCTTTTCACTTGCACAATTTGTTTTGGGACACACTGTGTACTGGTACTTGTAGTTTCCCCACTGGAGGTCAAAGACCCCGACAGTTGCACAATTTCTACTTGCCCTTCGCGTACGCTATTTTTCCCTCGCCCTAATTTCGGAAATTATGCCATGGAAATGGCGTTCTTCCTCTTTACAACGAACCTTCCAACCCCCAAACTTGTTGTTGGAGGAAAATGGGCTGGGAGGGGACCGTGGAAGTACTAAATGAAGGCCAATAATTAAACGCTTCATTGTATGTAATTTGAGATGCTATTGGAAGTGGCATTTCACGCCACGTCGTGGATTCGGTCTGGCTGACAATCTGGTGTCCGTGGCCCGTAACCCTGTTGGCGCGACGAACCTTTGAAAAATGATATCAGGCTGACAAGATTTTGTGCAAAATATAAGGTATCAGATGACATCTTCAGAAAAAAAAAGATCACATTTGAGACTGTCGCTTGTAATTTGTGTATTACTTTATTTGCTTACGAAAAAACAGAAAAAATGTTACAATCGTGTCAAAGTGAAAAATACTTTAAATTGAAGTTTTGCTGCGTAATTGCAGATCTTCAGTTCAGAAATATGTTTCAGTTTCTCTTGATAATTACTTGTACTGTAGGAGCCTACATGTACTGTTTTGTTGCAAGAGTGAGGAAGTACTTGTCTTTGCCGGTTTTTTGTGATTCAATAAAACTTGGCTTTTTTTGGTTACATTTCCTAAATATATTTGAGTTCAAACCACCACATTAAAAGAATGTGAACTTGAATTCCTTTGAAGTGGGTTGGGATTATTCGTTCTCATGAGTACACTGTATGTTGCTGTTAATTGTACACAATTCCGCACGCATGCTTCTTTCCACAGACAGGACTGGGCCTGTTTGTCGGAACCGGTGTAATCTATTACACATTCCTCCAAACAGATCTGATTAAGGTCCTCGCTGACCACAAACCACCAGATTGTTGGGCAAGTACGATACCGATCCCGTAGCGGGGTCAGTGCCCTCAAGGAAATAGCCCGGGCTGTATTTCTCCCATCCCTCGTCCCTCGTGGAAGGCTGGACATGCGTTTAGCGGTCAAACGTCCAGATGGAGTAGGGAATAATTTACACGTTGACCCGTGATCTGTTTGGACGTGATAAAGATGTATATTTAGTAACAGGTGTTACTTTTATTATGCCGAATGCTTTCCTGACAATTATCAAGTTTTTCATTTCTTAAATGCAAGTCATTGTAGTATTGACGTACTGGAATCTAGAGAATCTGTAAATCATTTGTTGCTGTTGGAGTGTAGAGATTAATTTTGTTTGCCAACATGTCAATATAATATGTTCCCTTCCAATTTTAGGAGCTATCCAGCCCCACCCCACCAACAGTACAGGGTTTTTGCAGTTTTCATCATAAAATTGTACAATTTGGCACATATTTTAATGATCACTTTTACTTACACAGCAAAAACTTTTGTTCTGAATGGGATTCAATTTCACTGGTGGTCAAAGAACTAGATTAACCAGTTGGAGACGATTTGATTTCACTATAACATGCATTTTCCATAGACCCCAACACGAGTTAACTCGTACTTAGTCTCGATCGGGTAAAAGTTGATGGTGCACAAAATAAGTACATCCTAATTCACAACTCACGGTATACGGCAAGTAACTTTGGCAAGATTTAAGGTTGTCAAATGTACACTTGCGATTTTTATGAGTGTGTTTTTTTTGGGGGGGGGGAATGGGGTAGGATATCTTTTCAAGTGTGAGATTTTCAGTGATCATCATCACAACATTGGGAAAATGCACTAGTCTCACACCCAATGTGTGGGACTTGGCAGCCCTGTACACTTCCATTTGTTTGCCAAAATGCCTGTGTTACCTCATGGGTGTGGTTTCATTTTAGACAGTTTTACATTCCCAGAGCCAAATTATCTCATTTTTGTTTCTTTTGTTAATTAATAGGAAAAAAAAAATCTTGCACGTGGCACTCCTCGTGTTCTAATGATGCATTTTTCCATTGGATTGAAGACTAGACACAAGATTTCTTGCCGTGAGGTCTATGGGAAATGCACGTCAAAGCAAAATCAACCATCTTCAATGGGTTAATGTGTTGGCGATATGTTGGATTTATCTTCTTTTTTGTGTTTGCATAAATATGGCTAAGGCTTCACTTTACATTTGTCTCATTTGCTTAACAGGGCTCAGTGAACTGTTAAATAACCATAGGCCTGTTGTATGTATGGTCTTGTGGCAGACATTTTTCTTTCTCTTGCCCCCCCCCCCAAAAAAACCAAAACAAAACAAAAAACAAAAAACAAAAAACAAATAAATAAATAAATAAAAGGGGGTGAGGGCACCTACAAAAATGAATAAAGTTGATATTTCAGTCTCAGTGTTCACACCTTGCCCCTTGATAATCAGGCCATCACAAAGTTCACATCACCAGCAGAAACTGCAGGACCAGTAGTAGGAAATACTTTAAGTCTAAAGACAATCCATGTCTCGTGCCCCAAATCAAGCAGTTTATTGTTTGTGTTGGCTTACTTTTATGATGATGTGTCAGTGTTGTACAATTTTGAAGACTTTCTTTTTGCAAAAATAGATGAACAGGAGAGGAGAAACCTACAAAAATTAGTAAAAATGATATTTTAATCTCAGTGTTCACACCTTGCCCCTTGATAATTGGGCCATCACAAAGTTCACATCACCCTAAGAAAGTTCAGGATGCGTACGAAAGTGGTCTTTTGATAATTTGCATCTCGTGTCCCAAATCAAGCAGTTTATTGTTTGTCTTGGCTTACTTACGTGATGATGTGTCACTGTTGTAGCATTCTGATTGGCCATTGTGAGTGTTTCTGCAGAGAAGAAAAAGATGCAGTGTACTTTGCGATCTATGTCACATCCAAATTTAGATGTCCAGCCGTCATTTATCAATCAATGAATATCCCTTTTGAGTCTGTAAATGAATTGCATAAAAAACATCTTGAGATAAATAGGGTCAGCAGGAGACCGTTTTGGCATCTTCCTCGTTTCTCCGTTCTGCGAGACGTCATGACGTGAAACCGAAATGAGACAAAAGACAGGAGGCAGCCCGCGTGGTCGTGACTTTGATGGAATCGGGAATAATTACGAGTTTCCTAACCCAGTACTTTATTTGGAACCCCCTGTGTGTCTCTAACCGCTCAGTCATAGCTCTTCTGATGTAATTTCCTTTGTCCATGGTTTACTACTGGGCTGGAAAGTGTGCTGTTCCCTTGTTGTCTCGAACTTCAGAAACACCTGCAAATATCTGTGCAGGAGAATTTAGAAATGGCTAATAACGGTGCAAACATAGAATTTTCAAATGATAGAAATTCATCTTCATGCATTCTTCAGTTGTTTTTTTTTTCTTCTCATTTATCAATCAGCTGGTATGGGCAATAAAGGGTCTTTCTCAACAATAGTGGGTAAAATTGTCTGCAAAGTAATGAGTGACACTTAGTCCATTATGTTCCAATTTTATTGTTTTTATTAAAAATTAAATTTCGTCTGCTTGTTTCTGAGTATGTAAGCACAGGATGTTGTATGCTAAATCGTGCTTTGTTGATAGCCCGGAAAAAATGAAACTTAAAGATTAGATTGAGTACTTACCCAACAACAACATTTTGATATCAACTATTTTCAAACCATCTACCAACAGATGGTATTCTGAAAATGTCAATCTAGTACATAAGACAGTAGTGAAAACAACAGAACACTTCATTTTTACAAAATTTGTTTGCTGACAAAGTACTAACACAGATATCAATATATGGGACAATGTGAATTGTTAATATTGCAACACAAGGGGACGGTGATGGAAAATTCACCTGTTTAAACTGGCAAATCTACATCTATTTATAATATTTGAAGTGAACTGTTCACATATAATGCAACTGTGATATGCTTTCACATGGAAACCAAGAAAATGGGGAACTCTGATGAAATATTTTCCACTTCAACCAGTACTCCATTTAATCTTTAATGAAAGTTTATTTTCAAAGTCATACTGTGACATTACTGATTTCAAGCAAAGTTGCCATCTGCAGAAGTTGAAATACAGATTTATTCAAAGTTTTAAAAATCAAACTCTAGTATGGCTTAAAGGTAAATGACATGATTGGGGGTAGGCCTCAACTTGGGGTAAAAACTATTCCAGAAGCCAGTAAACTATGCAGAGATTCTGCTGTGAAAATTTTGTAGTCAAAAGTTGACTCATTTTGAAATAATGTCCTTATGTATGCCTTGTAACAAACAAATTTGTAGTGTAGCCTTCTATGGGGATTAAATCTATCGTGCCTCGATAAAATTAAACTGCTGGCCTGTTCATGCTTGATTCTCCTTAAGTAAACAAATTCAAGGCAAATCCCTTCAGCCAGGAGATCCACTCCAGCTGGTGTATATTTGGTTTGTCTTTCGACCAGTATGGTTCTAAAGGCATGTTTTATTTCTCCCAATCATGTCACTGAGTTTTAACCAAATTTCCTCTGAAAACTTTCAGTTATGAATTCCTAATTATTGATTCACTGCATCCCATGTTTTGTCTCTGGTAATGTCTCAATTAACAATTATATTCAAACAAGGATCCACTTGACCACAACAACAACAAACGAATCAAAGTGGTAATAGCCAATTTGTTGCTTTGCGTCAGCGACATGTTCCAGAGATCTAGATTTTTCATTGTTATTATCACATGCAGGTGATAATTATCCCTGATTCGCTAATTTTCAACACCACCGAGTTAGGCAGTTACCTCAATTTCCTATTTTTGTCCGTTGGCTGTTTTCTGTGTGTGTGTGTGTGTGTGTGTGTGTGTATGTGTTGTTACTGTGTGGTTTGTGTGTGTGTGTTGTACGTTGTGTGTGTGTGTGTGTGTGTGTGTGTTTTAAATTATTGTGCTAATGAATCATTAGTATTACATAACACTCATTATTGGTGTATTTCATTTGTTTCTTCAAACCCAAATTGCATCTTCCTAATTAGATCATGAAATTCACAAGTGTTTTTGTACCACTGCACTGTGAGGTGTGATTATGGATAAGTTACAAAGGAGCTGCAAAATTAATGCTGAAAAAAAAATTAGTTTTTCAAATTAAGTGTAAAATGATGTTTTCACTCAGTGATTGTCGGTTTACGATCACTTAATTCTCTAGCGCCTTCTTTGAATTCAGTTTCAACAGCTTGTTAGATCAGTAATCCATGTAAATAACTTGTAAACTAATCAAATTTCACTCTAAAAATTCTGTAAACATTTTAACAGGTGCAGTCTTTAGTCCATATTCATTAAAAAGGTTTAATGTAGAGTTCAAGTATAAGAGGCATTTGGTTTCCAAAAAAATATTAAACTAGGAATTATATAGATATTTCATTTTTTTGATGTGACATTTAATAAATGTTTAGGGGGTGTGACCTAAATTTCACACAATGTGTTCTAGTGTACTTCATCCTGTTGGAGATAAATTGATTTCACTATAATGCATATTCTCCATAGACCTCAGCCTGAGATACCACATTTTTAGTCTCCAACAGATTAAATATTGCATGAACTATTGTTTAATTTTTAAAATGTGTGTATTTGTTCAATTGTTTTAAACTTTTGTTTGTCTTTCAAAACTTTTTTGTAACTTAAAACTTTGCCAATGCATTTTAAGAAAGTTGAACTTTTTGTTGTTGGTCTTTTAAAGTGTAAATGATATCTGACTTAATTTAGATTGAAAATGGTCTGCAAAAAGTCACTGTCACTGCCCTTTCATGCCCTTTTCCTTTTAAGAAATGTTTTCAGTGACCTACCCCCCCCCCCTCTGCTTGTGCTTTTCATAAGCTTATCTTTATAATATCCTATGAGATATTAATCATAATTAAATCTTTCAACTCTTGTCTATTATCTTGCCACAGACCAACAAGTGCTAAACACAACATAGTCTCTTCACATCCATTGGAAAAATCTGAGAAAAATGTAAGTATTCTTATTTTGTAGTTTGTACTAATCATAATTTGGTTAAATGGAAAGTCCACCCTACCCTGACATAAGTTGGTTAATTAAAGCAGAAAAATGTGAGAAACATGTTAATGAAAGTTTGGTGAAAATCCCCCAAAGAATAACAGAGTTAACAGCGTTATGTTTCAAAGTTTTAATTTTGTGATGTTACATACTAGCAGCTCCATATATATGTCATGTAATGTAAATTCCATAAATTTCAATATTTTAATGGTTCATGATAATTGAATTTTTTTCATAGAAGCATGTATTAAATAATGTTTCTGATTATATATTAAATGCACAGGTAAAATCATTTGCAATTTTCTGAGAAAATTACATTTTATGGAGTTTATATTACATAAAAAATGGGGGAGCTGCTTGGATGTGATGTCACAAATTTACAACTTAAAAAATGTGTAACTCGTTATTCTTTGATGGATTTTTGCCAAACCTTCATAAGATGGTTCTCTCATTTTTCTGCTCTTATTAAAATCAACCCTTTTAGTATCTTTAGAACAGAACTCCATAGATTTGGTATGTAATATTCTGAGTGTGATATTGAAAGGATTTGATATATTTCCTCAAAATTGTGTTTATGATTAGCACACCATCAAAATGGCTCATGGCTTTTTGGTTTACCCCTTCTTTATACTGTGGTGTATACATGAAGTCAACATGAGTCAAGCAATACTAACAAATTCAATACAGCCTCATCATACCGAATTGGTGATACGACATTATGGACAATATCTGAAAATAATGTCCAAAATCAATGTGATAATAATCAGGAGGGGGTGACACACGGGACACCTGTCGCCACGGAATGAATTAATTCCATCGTGATGGAAATATTCAATGCGAGGCCCCAACAATAGTGGCTTTTGTGAGCTTCCATCCCGGAAATTAATTAGTTGGTGTCACGATTAATCTCCTGATGTTCGATGGAAACATGGCTACCCTGGAATGGCACTTGATATATTTCCAGCATCATCTGACAAATTTTGGGGCCAGCAAACTCTTCTGAAAAGTACTGCAGTATGCAGTAACTGTTTAGTTTCTAGGACTGCTCCTGTGGAGGACAACTTCCCCTGGGACAACTCCCACCTGACAACTCCCCGAGGGACAACTCCCACCTGACAACTCCCCCACTGGACAACTTAGGAGGAGGACAGGTTGGTTGGAGGACCACTTCTCTTGAGGAAAACTCCCCCAGGGGACAAATCCGCCTGAGGTGTTTAACAATGTTTCCAGTTTAAAAAATCTGAGGTGACCTTGGGGGAGTTGACCTCAGGGGAGTTGTATTTCAGGGGTGGGGAGAGTTGTCCTCAGTGGAGTTGTATTTCAGGGGTGGGGAAAGTTGTCCTCAGGGGAGTTGTATTTCAGGGGTGGGGAGAATTGTCCTCAGGGGAGTTGTATTTCAGGGGTGGGGAGAGTTGTCCTCAGGGGAGTTGTATTTCAGGGGTGGGGAGAGTTGTCCTCAGGGGAGTTGTATTTCAGGGGTGGGGAGAGTCCTCCAGGTTAATTGTTAGGTGAGAGTCCTCCTCGGGGGAGTTGTCCTACAGGGGAGATATCCTGATGCAGATTTGTTTACCTGGCCTTCAGCTTCATGAGCAATTTGTGTGTGTGTTCACAGTTCACAGTCACTGCACAAAAGGTCGTGATGACCCATCTGAAGTCACATTATTCATTTGCAGAAGCAACTGCAAGTACTATTCGCAAGGTTTTGAGTTGTTGAAAACTATGCAGTTGTTATCATTGACGCGCTCACTTGACACAATATCACAGATGTCCATTTATGTACTGTATGTGTGTGCC
The DNA here is from genome assembly GCA_001188425.1 of Eucidaris tribuloides. NCBI lineage: Eukaryota > Metazoa > Echinodermata > Echinoidea > Cidaroida > Cidaridae > Eucidaris > Eucidaris tribuloides. The sequence continues at coordinate 23,767 of JZLH01S0543337.1, forward strand.
AAACTGTGTATTAAATCTGATGGCCCATATATAGTCAGGGTTTGTGCAAAATGTGCACCCATGATAGAACAGGTATATTTTTTCCCTTTTTAATTGGGGGATGTTAATCGTTTATGCTGCACTCAGGCCTTTTTGGTACATTGTCGCAAATCAGTTGTCACTCCCCTGCTGGAAATGTACAAATGTGGCATGTGCAAGCATCGCGGCTGGTGGCTGATGTGGATAAGGAGATTTGCTTGCCTTGTAAAGCTTGCCCGCTCTCCTACAAAATCAGAGAAGTGCTGATCTTGGGAGAGAAAATTGTTTAGGCCGTAGGCAGCTTCTCGTAGTCATGAGTTGTCACGGGTCCTTCTTACAGGGGTGAAATAAATTTCCTTGTGAGCTTTTCTTGGAAAGGTATGAGACAATATTTCAGTATTTGATGGCGAAAATGAGAACAAGACCAACATCACACAGCATACAGAGTGACAGGTTGCGATCCTTACGGGATATGATTTATGTGGCCTTTGAGTACATGTGGTTCCTATTCCAAAAACATGCAGGTCCCATGTTTGTCTGTCTGAGTGTGTTGATGTTGATGATTCACTGTTGGGTATAGTCCCTACCCTACTCCCCCTTCCCCTCAGAAAAGGGGGGTTAAAGGGTGATTTGGGGTGATATTTGTTCTCTCTTCAGATGTTCACAGATAAAATCATACCAGATACAATTCGTGGCCTCTCTGTGACTGCTGTATTGGGTCTTGTATGGTCGATACCCGGGGGGGGGGGGGGGGGGAGGGGGAGGCAGTCAAATTTATTGCTGTTATACATGCGTGACCAAAAAAACACGTTTAAACGGGTGTTTTTTCAAGTTTAGCCGCGGTCCGCGCGTTGCACTCGTTAAGGGTATCAAAAACACCGATTTTCCAAAAAAAGGGTGGTTTTGAAAGACTGGCCAAACGTATTTAGGGTATGTTGTCTTTCTTCAAAGCTTTTTTTTAAAGACTGGCCAAACGTGTTTAGGGTAAAGTTTTTTTCCTCCAAGCTTTGGTCTATTTAAGTTATTGTTAGCAAGTAGACTAACTTGTTGTAGGGCGTCATTTTCTGGCGACAACTTGTTTAGGGGCCAAAATGTGTAAATGAAGCCCGCGAAAAACTTGTTTAGGGGGTTATTTTGCACACAGAGAAAAAACTCGTTTAGGGGGTGTGTGGAAATAATTTGGTCACGCATGTGTACAGCATTATATTTGACTGGCCCCCCCGGGGTCTGATACCTTTATAGACAGTGACTCCACAGTCTATTTCCCCTCCACTCCCACTACTCCCTTTGACTACCCTTCCATTCCCTCCCGCACCATCCTTACAATCTCCTCAGAAGTATGTGGATTTCTATTTCTGTCCTATAACTGGGAAACTGGAAGATGATTGGGGATACTGAAAAAGACTTTGGAGGGATAACTGTCTGAAGCTATTTCAGCTGATGGACTCCCACTCCAGCCTAGTCTGCAGCCCTACACAGATTCTATTTTGACGCTTGGACATTCCACACTGACAGAGACTTTAGCCAAGACTAATTTACTCATTCTGTGCTTGTGTCAGGAGCAGCTTACACACAGGCATACCTACCAACTGTTCCTATTAAATAGAAATATTCCTATTTCTGGGAAAAGAAAAGAACAATTTTAACCCCTTTGTTCCTATTTTTGTTCAAATTTGTCTTTAGTAATGTACAGGAAATTCAGGAATGTTCCTATTTTTAAATTTTTAAAATAATTTGTTCCTATTTCTTGGCTTTCAGGGTTGGCAGGTATGCACAGGGCCTGTGGAAGTACTAGTCTACAGCACAGATTGTGCAGACCCTAATTTGTGCCCCACGACCGACAGGCTTGTGCCGGCAAACTGATTATAGCTAGGTTGTTGTATAAACTCATCAACAGCGGGCACTGTTCACCATACACATCACAGATATATGCATATAATGTAGTTTCATTAATCCATTAACTCCTGGAAACTATTAACCTCTGCCGCCTTTATGAGAATTTGGAAATTTGAATGGAAGCATTTCAGAGCCTCATTTCCAATGCATTATTAATAGTATAGTAGTTTATGGGGCCTGGAAGTATAAGTTCTGGATTATTAATTTCTTATGCCGCGTTTACACTATGTTCCCGGCAGCCACGACAACCATGGACAAAACGAGATGGACGTGAGACCACGCGGAAAGACCCGCTACGGATCACCTCCAAGTGCTGTTACGGCCTGTAACGTACTATCGAGTTTTATTGCGTTCCCCTCGTTTTCCTACGGCCTATTAGGTTTCCCATCCTCCCCGTGACTACCGTGGCAAATTTTTTGATGGTTAAAAAATCTGGCCCGGCATCCACGGCAACACAGACTGTCACGTTCGCCCAGCCCGTCCTCCCGCGTGGTCTCACGTCTATCCCGTTTTGTCCACGGTGGCCTGAAACGTGGTTGCCGTGGCTGCCGGGAACATAGTGTAAACGGGGCATTACCAGGGTTGTACTTGTACTGGGGTTTTTGATTTGTCTGTCTATCCCTATGGGAGAGTTATAGGGTGTGTCCTAGTCGTGGGTATGGGTATGAGGCCATGGGTACAGGTACGGGTATGAGTCCATGGGTATGGGTCTGGAATTTGGGACCTGGGTACAGGTACGAGTACGAGTACGGATACAGGTACAGGTACGAGTACGAGTACGGTAACGGGTACAGGTACGAGTACGGATACGGGTACAGGTATGACGTACGAGTACGAGTACGGTGATGGGTACAGGTACGAGTACGACGACGGATACGGGTACAGGTACAGGTACTACATTTCTGCTCTATTGTATACTGTAGGTCTATCTAAAAGAACAGAAGCAAAATTTAATTTTCAACCACATTATTGATGTGTTTGTGACACTCGTGAGAACAGTTGGATAGCTGGATTCCTGGGTTTGCTAGCCGGGCATTGCCTACCAGGCACCCATAATCACTTACACACCATAATTAGGCATCCTGACTTGCTTTCATAGTGAGTAAGACTCATGCACCAGAGTCAAGGAGGTGCAGGTAATTAACAACTCTTACCTATTACATAAATGCTTCCCCCCTCGAAACCGGAAAAGGGAAAGGAGAAGGTTGGATTAAAACTGATTACGTCCTATGACTTCTAACCATCTCATGATTAATCGTTGGATGCAAGTGAAATTGGACAGATGAGTGAATTAGCGACAGGTGTGTCATTGTGTCATAAATTTGAATTTGTCCTGTGCACCAAAAAGCAGGTGTGATTCACTTGTACCTTTATGCATAGCAAATTAGCAATCAATTTCTTCATTAAAACTAAATGACAAAAAAGTCATCCCAGTCATAAATACAAATTTGACATTTTTATGTTTGTTTCTTCCATTGGAATCTATATATTTCCTAACTTTTAAGTATTATGGTAAGGTAAGCGTCTTCCACCCCATTTTTGAACAGGAAATGCCATGGCCTAATAAAAATAATACGTTCTGCTCTTGACAGCATAGGAAATACACTGGGGCTGAGGGCGATTTAGCCCCCCAAATTAACAAAATTTAGCCCCGTAAAATCACAAAACAACCCTCAACTTTCCTCACAGGGTTCAATGTATAACATACTTGAATAACTAAATCTGGCTTGAAAGTAGCCCCCCAAAATAAGATTTTATTTTCTGCCCTGGCTCTTGATGACAGCAAAGCCAAATCAGCAATGTAGTTGACAATACTACTAACTTTTCTATGTCGTGTAGAATGTAAACATTATTGAAAATACAAGTCTCCACTAAAATCATCTGCTTGAAATTTAAGTTTTCGAAACATGTTGTCTTCAGTACCTCCTGATCTTAATACAGTATTTGTCTATTTCTCAACCTTTTCCTGTGTGTCTTTTCGGTACCCAGCACGTAACAACATCTGTTTGAAATGTTGAATATATGCAGTAGATAAAAGTTGTATAGTAAACTGCTAAATTATAAACTTGTCAAGCCATGAACTTTGGATAGATTAATCTCATCTAACAATTTTCCCTTACTTTGTGATAAGAAATGAAGTCCCTTTTGAACCAGATGAAACATTGTGGTCATAGATATTGAAACAATGTATCAAACGTACTGGCAGAGGAGGAAAAGGAAAACGGTTATTTACGGATATTTACCATTACAGCAATCTACCAAAATTATTCATTCTTCATCGTCAAAGAAAAGGCTCCATGTTTTGGTGATCGGTAAACATTTGAGCAGGAAATTGTCTTTTAATGGAGGAAGACATTTATTCTTAAGTGCATTTTTCTCTTCCAGTCAAAGACATTGAGGAAGTGAATCACCAGCCACTGCTAGACATGATGGTGGCATTGGTTGGAGGTGAAATTCACCCATGAACTTGATTAGAAAATGACGAACCTATGTGTAAATTTCTTAATCATGGTGCAAGGGCTTTGTTTATAAGCATTAAAAAAGAATGTGTGATGTGTAATCATCATGTGTTAGCTGGCTGGCACAGCACTCAATTAGCAGGGTTCATATAAACATTGAAAAATCCCTGAATTTGACTTTGAAGAGTCCTTGAGTGTGTTATGAAGTTCTTGAAATGTTTGATATCATATTTTTGATATTTTGTGGTGAATATAAAATCGTGAAGAAATGTGGAAACAAGTGCTTGTCATACCTTGGGGCTCTTTCATATTTTTGTTGATAAGAGAATAGCGAGTGTGACGAAAACTCTGATTTTTAAGAGTTCTTGAATTTAGATTGTCACAGCTTTTTCTTTTTTAATACTAAAAAACCAAATGGGCCTATTACGGTAGTGTACTGTTGATGTTTTTATTATCCAATGAATTACAAAACTTCTTTGAAGTTGTTCGTAATAATTGATATGATATATTTTATCCCAAGTGTTCATATTAATATGCTGTTTGTCTATCAATAAAGACGGTATGTTTAAAAAGGGGGTAAAAATATTTTTTAAATATTCAGCCTTTTCTATCTGGCAGTGTTTTCATTAATGATTACTCAAAATCTGTTCAAAACAACCAACTTTCAGAATACTTCTGTGCACATGTACAAATAATGTGATAACTCTCCTTGTGTTGTAAGACTTCATAAAACTGCTTCATAATCAAGTACACAGTAAGTTTTTTTTTTATAATTATTCTCTTTTCCAGTTCTGGAAGACTCAACAAGAGCAGGAGCTTGCCAATTTGAGGAAGGTCCAGGGATTACACGCCCCTCTTAGGCTGATGATGGAACAGAGTATTGTTGCACAGGTAAAAAAAAAATATTAAATTTACCTTCCATATTTAAATTTCATCGTTCAAAGCCAGTTTGTAGTTGTGGTCGATCTGACAATTTTTTCAGCAATGTTTTGTGAAGTACATGTATGGTATTATTGTTATGCCAGACATTAGAAAACAACATCGAACTTACTGAAAATTATTAAGAATGATATACATTTGCATTCTCGTTAAGGAAGTCCTGGGGACCCGTGAAATTATTTCTCTATAACAAAATTTCTATCAGGGTTGCAAAAACAATAGAATACAAAGAAAAGCTAAAACATGGGACCAGAGATCTTACCAGGGTTCCCACAGTCATGGAAAATCCTGGAAAATTCTGGAAAAATTTGTTGTCATGGAAAGTCAGGGAAAAGTCAGGGAATTTGGAAAATTTGTGAAAAGTCATGGAAAAGTCATGGAAATCTGTTTTCAAATTTCTGTGGGAACCCTGTAGTAAGATAGTGGGTGGAACGGATGGCTGTGAGGGGAGGTGGAGACCATCATAACGTGTCTAATTTTGGAAACTGTGCCAGAAAGGAAGTCATGGAAAGCAGCAATTTAGTCATGGAAAAGTCATGGAAATCTGTTTTCAAATTTCTGTGGGAACCCTGTCTTACTTCTTCATGATGATATTTTGTTATATCAGTGTTTTTTTTAACGAGAGTGCACTGTATTGTGATATTTCAATGATCAATTACCTATAGCGAAATGTCGGATTTTCCTTGACATTTTTATTAGCTTACCTGAGCTTAAGACTCAAATGAGCTTTTGCAGTCACTTTTTGTCCATTATGCTTTAACTTTTTCGTAAACATTTTTATCTTCCTTAGGACACATGATTACCGGTCCAAAATTGGCAGGATTGATCCTTAGGGAAAGGAGAGTCAAGGATCTCGTATCAAATTGATGCAAACTTTTCTACAGGAAAATCTTTTCCCTACAAATATTCAACCCTACCAAAATGGTACTAAGTAAACAAGTAAAGATGGTAAAGTTGGTGGATCAGCGCCTTTAAGGCAGTCTCCCACAACAAAGTTTAACTGGTTGTGCAAAAATGCAGAAATGGATCATGCCATCATGGAAAATCGTGGAACTTGGTTCTCAAAGAAATACACAAGAAATTATTCATGTGACAAAAAAATTGGGCAGGGGTGGGGAATAAAAATTTGTTGCTTCCCATTTTTTTTTCATGTAAAAATTGAAAAATGGTAGGTTTTCTGTGTTTTTACCCATTGAAAATGATTGGATTTCGCATTTCCCATAGACCTTGTGATGCGATATATTGTCGACGTCTTCAATAGGTTAAATGATTGGGCAAATGGGGGCAATCTTTGGATTGATCTTTATTTCAAGAAAAAAAACTTGATTTATATACATGTATACATTAAAAAATTGATTTAGATAAAAGAAATCTGAGTATTTTCAATCAAAGAAATCACCAACGCTGTCTATTAACCCATTGCCTCCAAGATTCTGTAATTTCCATATGGTTAATCTCATTCCCGTAGCCAACGGGTTAAAGAGCAAACCAAAAAATGTGTTCATGACATTTTTCTTTGACAGACTGAGAGTCCAGACATCTTACCCTCATCCCATGCCCTGGCTGATGCATTGAGTGGGAGGGACGAGAACATAGGTTTTGAAGACATCCTGAATGGTAAGTCAAAACGTTGTCATATATGGCTCGCTATTGTCATGTCTTTTACTTTTCCAGATACTGATTATCCACTCAGGTATTGGCCTTTGCGTAGCGACAAAACCAGTACTGGAATTGGTGGCATCAATATGGAAATATTTGTAATTATTATCCCAGAGTGGAGGTGTCGTGCTGTAATGGATTGTTCTCTGCCTTCTTCGAGTCAAGCCAAGTGCATTTTTGTCCTTCAGCAAGGTGATTTATCCACATTGCTGCTTGGCACTTAGGAGTGAAGTAGGGACCTGGTGGAAACTGGAGTAATGATAATTTGGGGGCCTTTTGGAAAAGCAGTGTTGGTCACTGACCAGGCTAAACTGAGTAAATAAGACATTGTTATTATGCCTCCACAATGAAGTTGTGGGAGGTATCATGTTTTTGGGTTGTCCATGCGTGTGTGCATCCATCCTTCTGTCCGTTTTTCCATCCGTTACCGGTTCTCGTTACCACAATAAATTAAGAACAGCTTATCGGATTTTTATATAAGTCAAGACAAGTATGTCATATTAGGCACTGATAAACTAATTGAGTTTGGTACGTGAAAGGTCAAAGCTCACGTGGACTTACACATATTTGATTTGTGATTTGGTCTTACTACCATGGTAACTTGAGCCTTTTCAATTCAAATAAAATTGGGAAGGAGTATATACTGCGGAGGCATACCCATCAACTGCAAGCAGTCAAACTGCTCTAGTTATATATTATGATAAGTTTGAGGTCTCAAGCATGAGGATTTAACTCGTGCACTAACTTGTAGCAAAGAGAACTGTGCTCACGTACCTTGCAGACAAGAGAAAATATCACAAAATATTGCCCTCTTTTGAGGTACTTTTGTCTTCACCAGTCCTGAGTGATTTAGAGAGAAATTTCACGCGAAACTGAAAACTCCATGAGTTCCTACAATTGCATCATAACTTTTTCCGAGCAATTTACCATCGTAATTGAACGAATAAGAAAAAGGGATGTTGTTTGTGTATCGTACAGTACTTGACTCATGGTGACAATGTTGTGATTATCTCTTCAGGAGATTTCCTTTGTTTTCTTTTGCCGTGTTTTATCACACTGTGTCACTGATAAATTTTACTGTAATTTGTTGCTAAGATGTGATTTGTTTTGATGCTAATATCGTAATAAATCTTGTGAGCTATATTTTCTATTTTTTCATTTTTATGATGAGTAATGTGCTACAAAGGCAAAACATAGCCATCAATCAAAGTAGCTGTATGTATGGTGAAGAGGCTTCATTGGGAGCGATTTATGTGTGTGTGTGTGGGAGAGAGTTCAACAACATAGCGATCAATTCCCAAACTAATTTTGCAAGACCCTTCTTGTTATTAAAGTGATAGGCTAACATTGTGGAGCATCAATTTCAAAAATTGTCAAATTTTGATATCTGAACTACATAGTAGTGTTCATATGGACAAATAAACACCCTAGAATAAAAAAAGTTTGGAAACTTACACTGTCAATGGCAAGTTATGCATGAATAAACAATTAAAACTCAGGGTGAGTTTAAATAGCGTAGGTGTACAGACAGTAAGTCTATGGGAGAAAATGGGCGGGTGAATCCGATCAACTTACAATTTTCACTTTTTTAAAGCAGTACATAATCATTTTGAAATACAATTTTTTCAGGGTGTCATTTTTAGACCTTATCAAAGACAATGGTAGCATGGGGAATCATGTAGCTCAGATTTTTTTAACTGTGGTAAGTGTTAGCCAATACCTTTAACCCGTTGGAGACGATTTGATTTCATTATTACACACATTTTCCATTGACCCCAACACGAGTTGACTCGTACTTAGTCTCCAACGGGTTAAAATGGTGTAATATCAACCAAGTCTCCTTTCTGTTTACAAATGAGAGATTAGGGAACAAAGTTGAACTTAGATCACAAATGACAGTTAACCCGTTGGAGACTAAGTATGAGATATCTTGTGTTGGGGTCTGTGGGAAATATGTGTTATAGTGAAATCAAATCATCTCCAATGGGTTAAAAACTTACTATGACTCAACAACCCGTGTTGTAAATTTTAGAATTGCACATACTGATATTGATGTGACCTTTTTTTTGGAGGGGAGGGGGGGCTAGGGTTTATACAGGGGAGGGGGCAGAATATATTGAAAGATGTTTGGGGAGATGGAGATCACAGATCCCAAAGTCACATACTGATTACTATGGTGTACATTCCTAGAGGTACATGAGTGTCTTTGCAAGCATGTGTTGTATGAATATTCAGGGTCTATAAATAAAATAGCATTTTTTTTTGCCCTCATCAGCCAATTTGTACATGTCAGCTGTTTAACCACAACTTCTAGTAAACATGGTGCTTGACCCATATTTCAATGATTTGTAACCTTCAACACTGGCAGACAGCTTTTCTTGATAGGATTTGGTGATGTGATGTGTGTGTGTGGGGGTGGGGGATGTGTGAGTGTGTGTGTGGGGAGGGGTGTTTGTGTTTGTGTCTATGTTTGTGTATATGTTTATGTGTGTGTTCATGTGTGTCCATGTTTGATGTTTGTGTGTGTTTTGTATGACTGTGTGAGTGTGAGTGGTTTATGTTTGTGTGTAACTGTGTAAGTTTGTTGAGTATGTCTTTGTGTTTGTGTCAGTTTGTCAGTGTTTCTCTGGAAATGAGAATGCAATCCATCAAAGTTGTATTACTTTATACGTGGATGTGTAGAGTCGTGATTTTTTATGCCTCTGCCCGTAAGAGAGCCGGAGGCATTATGTTTTGGGGTTGTCCGTCCGTGTGTCCGTATGTCCGTGCGTCCGCACTGCCTTGTGAACAAGATTACTGAAGAACCGTTGGAGGGATTTTAAAGATTGTGTCAGGGATGTGCAAGTCCATTACCTTCCCTTCATTATCAATACCAAACGGTAGTTTAGTACTTACAAATGGTGTGTTGAAAGTCTGAGATCCATACGTCATGAATTTGTTGTTTTATGAGAAAAACTAATAACGACATGTTACCAGAATGTTGTTCTTTCTGTGAGTTTCAATTTTGCTCAAAATGCGAATGCGCGGTTACGTGCACGTAGCAAGACCAGCGCAGCCCTCTGATTGGTTAACGGCTATCCCTGCGCGACCTTTGGCAACGGCTGATCGGACCATTTTGAACGGCACGTGCACGTTTGACATCGCAGATTTTTTGAAATTTGCTTCCGAGCAATTTGAAAAAGGATGAAGTTTAACCGTCCAGATTTTCACCAAAACTCATTATTTTACCCCAAGTCTCTGTGAGAGGTGTTTATTTATATTAATCTTCACATTGGATATGTATTTCAGCTGATTTCATTCATATAGATGTTTTTTGACGTGCAAATCAATGACACAATCTTTAATGATACATGGACCAAGGATGGACCACTAGGCAAGGAGGAATTGATTAGATTTTGGGACAAATCCGTCAAGGGTCAAAGGTCAAAGGTCAATGAACTTTGACCTAAAATGCCATTTTCTGCCTATAACTCCAAGTAGGAGTGCTCATTGTTAATATAATTTTAAACAAATTTGAAACAAAAGACAAATATTTTGATAGAGTCACAGGGGTCAAAGGTCAAGGTCAAGGGTCAAAGGTCAATGAACTTTGTCCCTAAATACTATTTTCTGCCTTTAAGTTCAGTACTTCAGTAATTTCTCTAGTTTACAGCTACAGTGATGTTGCATCAACAGTGAAGTTGGATGACAAATTTGAGGAAATCAAGTTACGAATTCATTTTTTTTTATGTGCACGTTAGCCAAGTGTAACCATGGATCCTACTAGTTCTAGTAGGATCCATGCTGTAACCTTCTCAATGCTATTGTAATAGTATGACAGCACGGTGATAGCATGATTTTCTGAGGAACCTTTCAAGAAACAACAAAAAAGCAGAGTGTGCACTAGGTTGTCCACTTTCCATTCCATGTTGTTATCTGTATTTGGAAAGCAACATGATGTTAATGAACTTTTACGAAGAACCACTGTTGAAAGATTTTGTTCTTGATTTGCACGCCATCTGTCACGCTGTTTTTTTGGAAAGATAAACAATGAATCATTTATGGAACATTTACTCAATTTGTGTACTTGGCAGTAGTCTCAATTCCAGATGCCATCTTTAGCTTTCACCTACAGATTACTAAATTTTTGTCAGTGTACGTCAAGCTCTGGTCCAACTGCACTGGTATGTGTTTCTGACCTTCTAACCCTTGATCAGGTAGCATTCAGTTTTCATTAAATAGAGGAATCACAACCGAAAGTCAGACTTCTTCAATGGCTGGGCCAACTAAAATTTTGAAATTTTAACTGTCTTTGTTTTCACGAAAACAGACTCTTCAGCCCCAAGGGTTTCTGAGATGTGAAGATTTCTGTGAATCTTTACATTGTACATGTAAATGATTGTTTGAGTGATGAGCTCATTTTTGGGGTGTGAAAATCCAGGCCACAATTTTTTTTTCCAAAAAAAAATTCAGACAAAAATTCAGACAAATACCGGGGCAGTAAAGTGCAAAGGGTACTGCCATGTTGTATGTTATTTAGGCCTTGAAAACATGTGTTCCATACTTCCATAGGAAATAACCATTGTAGCTGAATAAGCCTGCAACATACATTTTCTTTTCTTTTTATTATTGTTGTATTTTTTTCCATTTTCAGTGAGGAAA
>JZLH01S0543337.1:35403-46253 GCA_001188425.1 Eucidaris tribuloides
ACATAAATTAATAACTATGTCAAAGACATGACTAATATGGAATAGATTAATCTCATCTAACAATTTTCCTTACTTTGTGATAAGAAATGAAGTCCTTTTGAACAGATATGAAACATTGTTGGTATATATTTGAAACAATGTATCAAACGTACTGGAAGAGAAAGGAAAGAACGCGTTATTTACGGATATTTACCATTACAGCAAATCTACCAAATATTATTCATTCTTATCGTCAAAAGAAAAGGCTCATGTTTTGGTGATCGGTAAACATTTGAGCAGGAAATTGTCTTATTTAATGGAGGAAGACATTTATTCTTAAGTGCATTTTTCTCTTCCAGTCAAACATTGAGGAAGTGAAACACCAGCCACTGCTAGACAATGATGGTGGCATTGGATTGGAGGTGAAATTCACCCAATGAACTTTGATTAGAAATGACGAACACTATGTGTAAATTTCTTAATCATGGTGCAAGGGCTTTGTTTATAAGCATTAAAAAGAATGTGTGATGTGTAAATCATCATGTGTTAGCTGGTGGCACAGCACTCAATTAGCAGGCGTTATATAAACATTTGAAAAATCCCTGAATTTGACTTTGAAGAGTCTTGAGTGTGTTATGAAGTTCTATGAATGTTTGATATCATTTTTTTGATATTTTGTGCGTGAATAATAAATCGTTGAAGAAATGTGGAAACAACGTGCTTGTCATACCTTGGGCTCTTTCAATATTTTTGTTGATAAGAGAATAGCGAGTGGTGACGAAACTCTGTTTTTAAGAGTTCTTGAATATTAGATTGTCACAGCTTTTTCTTTTTTTAATACTAAAAAAACCAAATGGGCCTATTACGGTAGTGTACTGTTGATGTTTTTATTATCCAATGAATTACAAACTTCTTTGAAGTTGTTCGTAAATTGATATGATTATATTTATCCCAATGTTTCATATTAATATGCTGTTTGTCTATCCAATAAAGACGGTATGTTTAAAAAGGGGGTAAAATATTTTTTTAAATATTCAGCTTTTCTATCATGGCAGTGTTTTCATTAATGATTACTCAAAAATTGTTCAAAACAACCACTTTCAGAATACTTCTGGCACATGTACAAATAATGTGATAACTCTCCCTTGTGTTGTAAGACTTCAATAAAAACTGCTTCATATAACAAGTAACAAGGTAAGTTTTTTTTTATAAATTATTCTCTTTTCCAGTCTGGAAACTCAACAAGAGCAGGAGCTTGCCAATAATTGAGGAAGTCCAGGGATTACCCCCTCTTAGGCTGATGATGGAACAGAGTATTGTTGCACAGGTAAAAAAAAAATATTAAATTTACCTTCCATATTTAAATTTCATCGTTCAAACGCAGTTTGTAGTTGTGGTCGATCTGACAATTTTTTCAGCAATGTTTTGTGAAGTAATGATATTGGTATTATTGTATGCCAGACATTAGAAAACAACATCGAACTTACTGAAAATATATTAAGAATGAGTATACAATTTGCATTCTCCGTTAAGGATCCTGGGGACCGTGAAATTATATTCTCTATAACAAAATTTCTATCAGGGTTGCAAAAACAATAGAATACAAAAGAAAAGCTAAAACATGGACCAGAGATCTTACCAGGGTTCCAGCAGTCATGGAGAAATCCTGGAAAATTCTGGGAAAAATTTGTTGTCATGGCAAGTCAGGGAAAGTCAGGAATTTGGAAAAATTTGTGAAAAGTCATGGAAAAGTCATGGAAATCTGTTTTCAAATTTTCTGTGGAACCCTGTAGTAAGAATAGTGGGTGGAACGGATGGCTGTGAAGGGAGTGTGGACGCAATCATAACGTGTCTAATATTTGGAAACATGTGCCAGAAGGAAAGTCATGGGAAGCAGCAATTTAGTCATGGCAAAAGTCATGGAAATCTGTTTTCAAATTTCTGTGGGAACCTCTGTCTTACTTCTTCATGATGATATTTTGTTATATCAGTGTTTTTTTAACGAGAGTGCACTGTATTGTGATATTTCAATGATCAATTACCTATAGCGAAATGTCGGATTTTCCTTGACATTTTTATTAGCTTACTGAGCTTAAGAATCAAATGAGCTTTTGCAGTCACTTTTTGTCCATTATGCTTTAACTTTTTCGTAAACATTTTTATTTCCTTAGGACACATGATTACGGTCCAAAATTGGCAGGATTGATCCTTAGGGAAAGGAGAGTCAAGGATCTCGTATCAAATTGATGCAAACTTTTCTACAGGAAAAATCTTTTCCCTACAAATATTCAACCCTACCAAAATGGTACTAAGTAAACAAGTAAAGATTGGTAAAGTTGGTGGATCAGCCGCCTTTAAGGCAGTCTCCCACAACAAGTTTAACTGGTTGTGCAAAAATGCCAGAAATGGATCATGCCATCATGGAAATCGTGTGGAACTTGGTTCTCAAAGAAATACACAAGAAATGTATTCATGTGACAAAAAAATTGGGCAGGGGTGGGGAATAAAAATTGTTGCTTCCATTTTTTTTCATGTAAAAATTGAAAAATGGTAGGTTTTCTGTGTTTTTAACCATTGAAAAATGATTGGATTTCGCATTTCCATAGACCTTGTGATGCGATATATATTGTCGACGTCTTCAATAGGTTAAATGATTGGGCAAATGGGGGCAATCTTTGGATTGATCTTTATTTCAAGAAAAAAAACTTGATTTATATACATGTATACATTAAAAAATTGATTTAGATAAAAAATCTGATATTTTCAATCAAAGAAATCACCAACGCTGTCTATTAACCATTGCCTCCAAGATTCTGTAATTTCCATTATGCGTTAATTCTCATTCCGTAGCCAACGGGTTAAAGAGCAAACCAAAAAATGTGTTCATGACATTTTTCTTGACAGACTGAGAGTCCAGACAATCTTACCCTCATCCCATGCCCTGTGATGCATTGAGTGGGAGGGACGAGAACATAGGTTTTGAAGACATCCTGAATGGTAAGTCAAAACGTTGTCATATATGCGCCGCTATTGTCATGTCTTTTACTTTTCCAATACTGATTATCCACTCAGGTATTGGCCTTTGCGTAGCGACAAAACCAGTACTGGAAGTTGGTGGCATCAATATGGAAATATTTTGTAATTATTATCCAGAGTGGGAGGTGTCGGTGTGTAATGGATTGTTCTCTGCCTTCTTCGAGTCAAGCCAAGTGGCATTTTTGTCCTTCAGCAAGGTGATTTATCACATTGCTGCTTGGCACTTAGGAGTGAAGTAGGGACCTGGTGGAAACTGGAGTAATGATAATTTGGGGGCCTTTTGGAAAAGCAGTGTTGGTCACTGACCAGGCTAAACTGAGTAAATAAACATTGTGTATTATGCCTCCACAATGAAGTTGTGGGAGGTATCATGTTTTTGGGTTGTCATGCGTGTGTGCATCCTCCTTCTGTCCGTTTTTCCATCCGTTACCGGTTCTCGTTACCACAATAATTAAGAACAGCTTATCGGATTTTTATATAAGTCAAGACAAGTTATGTCATATTAGGCACTGATAAACTAATTGAGTTTGGTACTGAAAGGTCAAAGCTACGGTGACTTACACATATTTGATTGTGGATTGGTCTTACTACCATGGTACTTGAGCCTTTTCAATTCAAATAAATTGGGAAGAGTATATACTGCGGAGGCATACCATCAACTGCAAGCAGTCAAACTGCTCTAGTTATATATTATGATAAGTTTGAGGTCTCAAGCATGAGGATTTAACTCGTGCATAACTTGTAGCAAAGAGAACTGTGCTCACGTACCTTGCAGACAGAGAAAATATCACAAAATATGCCCTCTTTTGAGGGTACTTTTGTCTTTCACGTCCTGAGTGATTTAGAGAGAAATTTCACGCGAAACTGAAAACTCCATGAGTTCCTACAATTGCATCATAACTTTTTCCGAGCAATTTACCATCGTAATTGAACGAATAAGAAAAAGGGATGTTGTTTGTGTATCGTACAGTACTTTACTCATGTGACAATTGTGTGATTATCTCTTCAGGAGATTTCCTTTGTTTTCTTTTGCCGGTTTTTCACACTGTGTCACTGATAAATTTTTACTGTAATTTGTTGCTAAGATGTGATTGTTTTGATGCTAATATCGCGTAATAAATCTTGTGAGCTATATTTTCTTATTTTTCATTTTTATGATGAGTAATGTGCTACAAAGGCAAAACATAGCCATCAATCAAAGTAGCTGTATGTATGGTGAAGAGGCTTCATTGGGAGCGATTTATGTGTGTGTGTGTGGGGAGAGAGTTCAACAACATAGCGATCAATTCCCAAACTAATTTGCAAGACCCTTCTTGTTATTAAAGTGATAGGCTAACATTGTGGAGCATCAATTTCAAAAATTGTCAAATTTTGATATCTGAACTACATAGTAGTGTTCATTGGACAAATAACACCCTAGAATAAAAAGTTTGGAAACTTACACTGTCAATGGCAAGTTATGCATGAATAAACAATTAAAACTCAGAGGTGAGTTTAAATAGCGTAGGTGTACGACAGTAAGTCTATGGAGAAAATGGGCGGGTGAATCCGATCAACTTACAATTTTCACTTTTTAAGCAGTACATAATCATTTTGAAATACAATTTTTTCAGGGGGTGTCATTTTTAGACCTTATCAAAGACAATGGTAGCATGGGGATCATGTAGCTCAGATTTTTTAACTGTGGTAAGTGTTAGCCAATACTTTAACCCGTTGGAGACGATTTGATTTCATTATTACACACATTTTCCTTGACCCAACACGAGTTGACTCGTACTTAGTCTCCAACGGTTAAATGGTAATATCAACCAAGTCTCCTTTCTTTTTACAAATGAGAGATTAGGGAACAAAGTTGAACTTAGATCACAAATGACAGTTAACCCGTTGGAGACTAAGTATGAGATATCTCTGTGTTGGGGTCTTGGGAAATATGTGTTATAGTGAAATCAAATCATCTCCAATGGTTAGTTAAAACTTACTATGACTCAACAACCCGTGTTGTAAATTTTAGAATTGCCACATACTGATATTGATGTGACCTTTTTTTGGAGGGGAGGGGGGGCTAGGGTTATACAGGGAGGGGCAGAATATATTGAAGATTTTGGGGAGATGGAGATCACAGATCCCAAAGTCACATACTGATTACTATGGTGTACATTTCCTAGAGGTACATGAGTGTCTTTGCAAGCATGTGTTGTTGGATATTCAGGGTCTATAAATAAAATAGCATTTTTTTTTGCCCTCATCAGCCAATTTGTACATGTCAGCTGTTTAAACACAACTTCTAGTAAACATGGTGCTTGACCCATATTTCAATGATTTGTAACCTTCAACACTGGCAGACAGCTTTTCTGATAGGATTTGGTGATGTGATGTGTGTGTGTGGGGGTGGGGGTGTGTGAGTGTGTGTGTGTGGGGAGGGGTGTTTGTGTTTG
This sequence comes from Eucidaris tribuloides, assembly GCA_001188425.1. Lineage (NCBI taxonomy): Eukaryota > Metazoa > Echinodermata > Echinoidea > Cidaroida > Cidaridae > Eucidaris > Eucidaris tribuloides. Next base: position 40,854 of record JZLH01S0543337.1, read on the forward strand.
TGTCTATGTTTGTGTATATGTTTATGTGTGTGTTCATGTGTGTCCATGTTTGATGTTTGTGTGTGTTTGTATGACTGTGTGAGTGTGAGTGGTTTATTTGTGGTGTAACTGCTGTAAGTTTGTTGAGTATGTCTTTGTGTTTGTGTCAGTTTGTCAGTGTTTCTCTGGAAATGAGAATGCAATCCATCAAAGTTGTATTACTTTATACGTGGATGTGTAGAGTCGTGATTTTTTATGCCTCTGGCGTAAGAGAGCCGGAGGCATTATGTTTTGGGGTTGTCCGTCCGTGTGTCCGTATGTCCGTGCGTCCGCACTGCCTTGTGAACAAGATTACTGAAGAACCGTTGGAGGGATTTTAAAGATTGTGTCAGGGATGTTGCAAGTCCATTACTTCCCTTCATTATCAATACCAAACGGTAGTTTAGTACTTACAAATGGTGTGTTGAAAGTCTGAGATCCATACGTCATGAATTTGGTTGTTTTATGGAGAAAAACTAATAACGACATGTTACCAGATGTTGTTCTTTCTGTGAGTTTCAATTTTGCTCAAAATGCGAATCGCGGTTACTGTGCACCGTAGCAAGACCAGCGCAGCCCTCTGATTGGTTAACGGCTATCCCTGCGCGACCTTTGGCTAACGGGATCGGACCATTTTGAACGGCACGTGCACGTTTGACATCGCAGATTTTTTGAAATTTGCTTCCGAGCAATTTGAAAAAGGATGAAGTTTAACCGTCCAGATTTTCACCAAAACTCATTATTTTACCCCAAGTCTCTGTGAGAGGTGTTTATTTATATTAATCTTCACATTGGATATGATTCAGCTGATTTCATTCATATAGATGTTTTTTGACGTGCAAATCAATGACACAATCTTTAATGATACATGGACCAAGGGATGGACACTAGGCAAGGAGGAATTGATTAGATTTTGGGACAAATCCGTCAAGGGTCAAAGGTCAAAGGTCAATGAACTTTGACTAAAATGCCATTTTCTGCCTATAACTCCAAGTAGGAGTGCTCATTGTTAATATTAATTTTAAACAAATTTGAAACAAAAGACAAATATTTTGATAGAGTCACGGGTCAAAGGTCAAGGTCAAGGGTCAAAGGTCAATGACTTTGTCCCTAAATACTATTTTCTGCCTTTAAGTTCAGTACTTCAGTAATTTCTCTAGTTTACAGCTACAGTTGATGTTGCATCAACAGTGAAGTTGGATGACAAATTTGAGGAATCAAGTTACGAATTATTTTTTATGTGCACTGTTAGCCAAGTGTAACCATGGATCCTATAGTTTATAGTTAGGATCCATGCTGTAACCTTCTCAATGCTATTGTAATAGTATGACAGCACGGTGATAGCATGATTTTGAGGAACCTTTCAAGAAACAACAAAAAAGCAGAGTGTGCACTAGGTTGTCCACTTTTCATTCCATGTTGTTATCTTATTTGGAAAGCAACATGATGTTAATGAACTTTTACGAAGAACCACTGTTGAAAGATTTTGTTCTTGATTTGCACGCCATCTGTCACGCTGTTTTTTTGGAAAGATAAACAATGAATCATTTTATGGAACATTTACTCAATTTGTGTACTTGGCAGTAGTCTCAATTCCAGATGCCATCTTTAGCTTTCACCTACAGATTACTAAATTTTTTGTCAGTGTACGTCAAGCTCTGGTCCAACTGCACTGGTATGTGTTTCTGACCTTCTAAACCTTGATCAGGTAGCATTCAGTTTCATTAAATAGAGGAATCACAACGAAAGTCAGACTTCTTCAATGGCTGGGCCAACTAAAATTTTGAAATTTTAACTGTCTTTGTTTTCACGAAAACCGACTCTTCAGCCCCAGGGTTTCTGAGATGTGAAGATTTCTGTGAATCTTTACATTGTACATGTAAATGATTGTTTGAGTGATGAGCTCATTTTTGGGGTGTGAAAATCCAGGCCACAATTTTTTTTCCAAAAAAAAATTCAGACAAAAATTCAGACAAATACCGGGCAGTAAAGTGCAAAGGGTACTTGCCATGTTGTATGTTATTTAGCCTTGAAAACATGTGTTCCATACTTCATAGGAAATAACCATTGTAGCTGAATAAGCCTGCAACATACATTTTCTTTTCTTTTTATTATTGTTGTATTTTTTTCCATTTTCAGTGAGGAAATTGTTATGTACGTGACAGTGGTCATGAACAAGTGAAGTGTAATGCTAGAATAAATCAATTTCCTTTTTATTTCATGGTAATATCATACCTGCACTGCCAACCTGGTTGTAATTACAAATGTCATTCTGTAGAGTGTGCTTATATGGCATTCTACCTAGGTTTGTAATATTGGCACTGTAAACCTAGTCTGCGGCACAGACTTTATTTTGGCACTGCAATTTCACAGCGATTGAGCCAAGACTAATCTTGTGGCTGGGGCTGGAGCAGCTATAACACAGGGCCTATGGAAAGTACTAGTCTGCCAGCACAGATTGTTCAGACCTGATTGGAGTAGCACGACGGACAAAGGTTTGTGCGTGCAAAACTTTCTTAACCTGTTGAAGACTAGACATGAGATATCTCTTCCTGATGTCTATGGGAAATGTGTGTTAAAGCAAAATCAAACTGTCTTCACCGGGTTATAGAGAGGGCTGGTAAGGGAGGATGCCACACCAAACGATATATACAAGCTTAAAGGGATGAAACCCAGACATTCACTTGATTCAGAGAATAGATAACAATAAAAGAAAGAAAATGGTGAAAGTTTAAACAAATATTGACTGAACGCGTTCAAGAGTTATAATGTTCAAAGTTTACATAATCCTTATGTATGGAGGATGTCTTAAATTGCAACACTACACTTTTTGAGATGAAAGTGTGGAGGAGAACTCCCCATTGGTTTTGTACACAAATTTTCACAAATTTATGTTTTTCTGAAATTAGTCGTGAAGGTAATCAAATTCTTCCAGAAAACATGTACAAATCATCTTTGCTGGGACATACGTGTACGACAAGCAAGAGGTAATCAGATATTTCATAAAAAATGAGAATAAGTGAAAATTTGTGTACAAAGCCAATGGGGAGTTCTCCACACTTTCATCTCAAAAAGTGGTAGAGTTGCCAATTTAAGAATCCTCCATAACAATGATTAAATAAACTTTGAACATTCATAACTCTTGAACAGTTCAACCAAATTTGCTCAAACTTTCACTGTTTTATTTCTTTTATTGTTCTGTATTCTCTAAGTACAGAAAGATTCATTCTGCTTTAATTGCGGATGAGCACTCAAAGTAATATCTCGTAATAATGCGGCAGAAGGGCATGAGCATGTGCTCAAAGCAGAAGGGCGTTAACAGTAAATTGCCTCTAATTTGAAAACCATCAGTTAATTTGATATTTACACTTGAAAGACTGACAAATGGCCCTGAAAAGATCAAAATGCTTTGATCTCATGTGAAAGCCAGTGGTTTTCAAGTTAGAGGCAATTTACTGTTAATGCTCTTCGGTGTAGAGCACATGCTTACGCCCTTCTGCTAGCGGCAAAACAATATCATAGCATGAATCAAATTGATAAATCATGTGAAATGACGAAGTATAAAATGACATAAAAACTTAATGACGAGAGATGGCGCCAAAAGTCAATTATGACCGATCGCCAAAATCCCCAACAACAACAACAACAACCGGATGTGAATGAAAGGACAAGATGGGTTTCTAAAGATTTGGACTCTCGTAAGAAACAAATTTATCAGTCAAGGTGTGAACGTAAGATGAACCCAAAGTTGACTAACGGTGCGAACTTTGTGATGCATACACCTGTGAGAGTAAGTCTGTAAATATAACAGACACCTGACCCTAGAGACGAAAGTTTCTGAAGACAAGTATCATTTTGATTCAGAAACGCCTCCTGGTAAATGAGATTAATTTTACACATTCATGCGCTGATCTCACTAGGGAATTGTGGGGAGGCAGGAAGTGGTGGCGGCCATTGTCAAATGAGTACTGTAGAAAAGGGCGGTGCCACAGGGGGCACCCACCCCACTATGATTTTCGAAGTAAAGAAATGAGGGTATTTTTGACAATTTTGGCCCCCCCCCCTGATTTTCTGGCATAGGCATGTGTACCAGGACACCATCACATCAGTTTTGTTTTAGCTTGTCACAAAATTTCCTCAGGTTTTCGCCCCTCTTAATATTTTACCCTGTAGCTACCCCTGCAGTAGTCATGATGAGGGAGGGTTAGGAGTATCGAGGAGCTTTGAAGCTCCTTGGGAGTATAGTGTAATTTACTTGATCACTATGACTCAGCTAGGCTGTCTCTATTGTACTTAGTATCTTACCAACCAATGAACTGATAAGCAAAGTAAACCTTGAGTTGGTGGAGAGGTTAAAGTTAAGCGCTTAGGACGGTGTGTCTGCACCTACCTAAACATTGCGAACTTTTTGATAATTAACCAGTTTAACCTCTTGATAATTAACTTCTTGATAATAACAGGGCTTGACACTAGCACTTGCCGCCTTGCCTGAAGGCAAGTAAATTTCATGTCAGGAAGTAAAGAACAAAATGTTTAAATTTACTTGTTAATTGGCATGTAAAAATTTCACTCTAAAATTAAGACAGTATTAAATTCAGATTCAATTTTATGTAAATTAGCCACTAAATAGAATTAGAATCTTTTTAAAACATTTTTCAAGCGTACACAAGCATTTTGTTTCACTTGGGCAAGTAAATATTTTGTTTGGGCAACTAAATAAATGAAAACAAAAAGTTTGCCTCGCCCGAACTTCCCAATAATTTGTTACTTAGATGCAAACTCATGACTTTATTACCACAAAACTCCATGCTCTTGGTGTGAGATTTCTCCTAGAACTCCATAAAACATATATGGCGAGTATATCTACAAGTTTTTACTCTTCCTTAGCACACACTCACACTTACAACCACTCTTAAATCAGATTTGCATCAGCTTTAAAAAAAATCATTCAAAAACAGTTTTCAAACTGTTGATATTACATGTCCAGCATATTTTAGAAATATGAATGATCAATTATTTTGAAAATAGGGCGTTTGCTCAAGTTGTCTGTGTCATCGGCAGTCAAGATTCAAGAACAAAATATCTTACGGGTTAGACATGTAGATCTTGGCTAATCCAGAATTGAGTGAAAGCAGCGAAGCATTGGGGACTTTTGTTTACAATCACAATTTCTTTATTCGTTGGGGACAATTTGATTTTGCTAGAACACAATTTTAAATAGAGCCCAACCCGAGATAGCTCGTACTTGTTGTCAATGGCTGAACTGACACTTATGAGGTAAGTTCATTTGCCATTGATAAGTTGTTGTTTCCAACATGTCTTCACTTTAGAAAACAGAAGAATATAATTTGATTTGATGTTTGTCACTGAATAGAATTATCC
>JZLH01S0543337.1:46278-62839 GCA_001188425.1 Eucidaris tribuloides
ACATAAATTAATAACTATGTCAAAGACATGACTAATATGGAATAGATTAATCTATCTAACAATTTTCCTTACTTTGTGATAAGAAATGAAGTCCTTTTGAACAGATATGAAACATTGTTGGTAATATTTGAAACAATGTATCAAACGTACTGGAAAGAAGAGGAAAGGAACGCGTTATTTACGGATATTTACCATTACAGCAATCTACCCAAAATTATATATTCATTCATATCGTCAAAGAAAAGGCTCATTTTTGGTGAATCGGTAAACATTTGAGCAGGAAATTGTTTATTTATGGAAGGAAGACATTTATTCTTAAGTGCATTTTTCTCTTCCAGTCAAGACATTGAGGAAGTGAAATCACCAGCCACTGGTAGACAATGATCGGTGGCATTGGTTGAGAGAAGTGAAATTCACCCAATGAACTTTGATTAGAAAATGACGAAACTTGTGTAAATTCTTAATCATGGTGCAAGGGCTTTGTTTATAAGCATTAAAAAGAATGTGTGATGTGTAAATCATCATGTGTTAGCTGGTTGGCACAGCACTCAATTAGCAGGCAGTTATATAAACATTTGAAAAATCCCTGAATTTGACTTTGAAGAGTCCTTGAGTGTGTTATGAAGTTCTTGAATGTTTGATATCATATTTTTTGATATTTGTGAGTGAATAATAAAATCGTTGAGAAATGTGGAAACAACGTGTTGTCATACCATTGGGGCTCTTTCAATATTTTTGTTGATAAGAGAATAGCGAGTGTGACGAAACTCTGATTTTTAAGAGTTCTTGAATTTAGATTGTCACAGCTTTTTCTTTTTTTAATTACTAAAAACCAAATGGGCCTATTACGGTAGTGTACTGTTGAATGTTTTTATTATCCAATGAATTACAAACTTCTTTGAAGTTGTTCGTAATATTGATATGATTATATTTATCCCAAGTTTCATATTAATATGCTGTTTGTCTATCCAATAAAGACGGTATGTTTAAAAAGGGTAGGTAAAATATTTTTTTAATATTTCAGCTTTTCTATATGGCAGTGTTTTCAATTAATGATTACTCAAAATATTGTTCAAAACAACCACTTTCAGAATACTTCTGGCACATGTAACAAATAATGTGAATAACTCTCCTTGTGTTGTAAGACTTCAATAAAACTGCTTCATATCAAGTAACAAGTAAGTTTTTTTTTTATAAATATATTCTTCTTTTCCAGTCTGGAAGATCACAAGAGCAGGAGCTTGCCAATAATTGAGGAAAGTCACGGGATTACCGCCCTCTTAGGCTGATGATGGAACAGAGTATTGTTGCACAGGTTAAAAAAAAAATATTAAATTTACCTTCCATATTTAAATTTCATCGTTCAAAGCAGTTATGTAGTTGTGGTCGATCTGACAATTTTTTCAGCAATGTTTTGTGAAGTAATGATATTGGTATTATTGTTATGCCAGAACATTAGCAAACAACATCGAACTTACTGAAATATATTAAGAATGATATACAATTTGCATTCTCGTTAAGGAGTCCTGGGGACGCGTGAAATTATTTCTCTATAACAATAATTTCTATCAGGGTTGCAAAAAAATAGAATACAAAAGAAAAGCTAAAACATGGGACCAGAGATCTTACCAGGGTTCCACAGTCATGGAGAAATCCTGGAAAATCTGGGAAAAATTTGTTGTAATGGCAAGTCAGGGAAAGTCAGGAATTTGGAAAAATTTGTGAAAAGTCATGGAAAAGTCATGGAAATCTGTTTTCAAATTTTCTGTGGAAACCCTGTAGTAAGAATAGTGGGTGGAACGGATGGCTGTGGAAGGGAGTGTGGACGCATCATAACGTGTCTAATATTTGGAAACATGTGCCAGAAGGAAAGTCATGGGAAGCAGCAATTTAGTCATGGCAAAGTCATGGAAATCTGTTTTCAAATTTCGGTGGGAACCTCGTCTTACTTCTTCATGAATGATAATTTTGTTATATCAGTGTTTTTTTTAACGAGAGTGCACTGTATTGTGATATATTCAATGATCAATTACCTATAGCGAAATGTCGGATTTTCCTTGACATTTTTATTAGCTTACCTGAGCTTAGAGAATCAAATGAGCTTTTGCAGTCACTTTTTGTCATTATGCTTTAACTTTTTGTAAACATTTTTATTTCCTTAGGACACATGATTACCGCGTCCAAAATTGGCAGGATTGATCCTTAGGGAAAGGAGAGTCAAGGATCTCGTATCAAATTGATTGCAAACTTTTCTACAGGAAAAATCTTTTCCCTACAAATATTCAACCCTACCAAATGGTACTAAGTAAACAAGTAAAAGATTGGTAAAGTTGGTGGATCAGCCGCCTTTAAGGCAGTCTCCCACAACAAGTTTTAACTGGTTGTGCAAAAATGCCAGAAATGGATCATGCCATCATGGAAATCGTGGTGGAACTTGGTTCTCAAAGAAATACACAAGAATGTATTCATGTGACAAAAAAATTGGGCAGGGGTGGGGAATAAAAATGTTGCTTCCATTTTTTTTTCATGTAAAAATTGAAAATGGTAGGTTTTCTGTGTTTTTAACCATTGAAAATGATTGGATTTCGCATTTCCCATAGACCTTGTGATGCGAATATATTGTCGACGTCTTCAATAGGTTAAATGATTGGGCAAATGGGGGCAATCTTTGGATTGATCTTTATTTCAAGAAAAAAAACTTGATTTATATACATGTATACATTAAAAAATTGATTTAGATAAAAGAATCTGAGTATTTTCAATCAAAGAAATCACCAACGCTGTCTATTAACCCATTGCCTCCAAGATTCTGTAATTTCCACTATGCGTTAATTCTCATTCCGTAGCCAACGGGTTAAAGAGCAAACCAAAAAATGTGTTCATGACATTTTTCTTGACAGACTGAGAGTCCAGACAATCTTACCCTCTCCCATGCCCTGATGATGCATTGAGTGGGAGGGACCGAGAACATAGGTTTTGAAGACATCCTGATGGTTAATCAAAACGTTGTCATATATGGCGCCGCTATTGTCATGTCTTTTACTTTTCCAATACTTGATTATCCACTCAGGTATTGGCCTTTGCGTAGCGACAAAACCAGTACTGGAATGTTGGTGGCATCAATATGGTATTTGTAATTATTATCCAGAGTGGGAGGTGTCGGTGTGTAATGGATTGTTCTCTGCCTTCTTCGAGTCAAGCCAAGTTGGCATTTTTGTCCTTCAGCAAGGTGATTTATCACATTGCTGCTTGGCACTTAAGGAGTGAAGTAGGGACCTGGTGGAAACTGGACGTAATGATAATTTGGGGGCTTTTGGAAAAGGCAGTTTGTTGGTCACTGCCAGGCTAAACTAGAGTAAATAAACATTGTGTATTATGCCTCCACAATGAAGTTGTGGGAGGTATCATGTTTTTGGGTTGTCATGCGTGTGTGCATCCTCTTCTGTCCGTTTTTCCATCGTTACCGGTTCTCGTACCACAATAATTAAGAACAGCTTATCGGATTTTTATATAAGTCAAGACAAGTTATGTATATTAGGCACTGATAAACTAATTGAGTTTGGTACTGAAAGGTCAAAGCTGACGTGACTTACACATATTTGATTTGTGGATTGGTCTTACTACCATGGTAACTTGAGCCTTTTCAATTCAAATAAATTGGGAAGAGTATATACTGCGGAGGCATACCATCAACTGCAAGCAGTCAAACTGCTCTAGTTATATATTATGATAAGTTTGAGGTCTCAAGACATGAGGATTTTAACTCGTGCATAACTTGTAGCAAAGGAACTGTGCTCACGTTACCTTGCGGACAGAGAAAATATCACAAAATATGCCCTCTTTTGACGGGTACTTTTGTCTTCCAGCTTGAGTGATTTAGAGAGAAATTTCACGCGAAACTGAAAACTCCATGAGTTCCTACAATTGCATCATAACTTTTTTCCAGAGCATTTACCATCGTAATTGAACGAATAAGAAAAAGGGATGTTGTTTGTGTATCGTACAGTACTTTACTCAATGGGTGACAATTGTTGTGATTATCTCTTCAGGAGATTTCTTTGTTTTCTTTTGCCGGTTTTTCACACTGTGTCACTGATAAATTTTTACTGTAATTTGTTGCTAAGATGTGATTGATTTTGATTGTAATATCCGTAATAAATTCTTGTGAGCTATATTTTCTTATTTTTCATTTTTATGATGAGTAATGTGCTACAAAGGCAAAACATAGCATCAATCAAAGGTAGCTGTATGTATGGTGAAGAGGCTTCATTGGGAGCGATTTATGTGTGTGTGTGTGGAGGAGAGAGTTCAACAACATAGCGATCAATTCCCAAACTAATTTGCAAGACCCTTCTTGTTATTAAAGTGATAGGCTAAATTGTGGTAGCATCAATTTCAAAAATTGTCAAATTTTGATATCTGAACTACATAGTAGTGTTCATTGGACAAATAACACCCTTAGAATAAAAAGTTTGGAAACTTACACTGTCAATGGCAATTATGCATGAATAAACAATTAAAACTCAGGGTGAGTTTAAATAGCGTAGGTGTACGACAGTAAGTCTATGGAGAAAATGGGCGGGTGAATCCGATCAACTTACAATTTTCACTTTTTAAGCAGTACATAATCATTTTGAAATACATTTTTTCAGGGGTGTCATTTTTAGACCTTATCAAAGACAATGGTAGCATGGGGATCATGTAGCTCAGATTTTTTAACTGTGGTAAGTGTTAGCCAATACTTTAACCCGTTGGAGACGATTTGATTTCATTATTACACACTTTTCCTTGACCCAACACGAGTTGACTCGTACTTAGTCTCCAACGGTTAAATGGTAATATCAACCAAGTCTCCTTTCTTTTTACAAATGAGAGATTAGGGAACAAAGTTGAACTTAGATCACAAATGACAGTTAACCCGTTGGAGACTAAGTATGAGATATCTTGTGTTGGGGTCTGTGGGAAATATGTGTTATAGTGAAATCAAATCATTCCAATGGGTTAAAAACTTACTATGACTCAACAACCGTTGTTGTAAATTTTAGGAATTGCCACATACTGATATTGATGTGACCTTTCTTTTGGAGGGGAGGGGGGGTAGGGTTATACAGGGAGGGGGCAGAATATATTGAAGATGTTTGGGGAGATGAGATCACAGATCCCAAAGTCACATACTGATTACTATGGATGTACATTTCCTAGAGGTACATGAGTGTCTTTGCAAGCATGTGTTGTTTGGATATTTCAGGGTTATAAATAAAATAGCATTTTTTTTTGCCCTCATCAGCCAATTTGTACATTGTCAGCTGTTTAACCACAACTTCTAGTAAACATGGTGCTTGACCCATATTTCAATGATTTGTAACTTTCAACACTGGCAGACAGCTTTTTGATAGGATTTGGTGATGTGATGTGTGTGTGTGGGGGTGGGGGTGTTGAGTGGTGTTGTGTGTGGGGAGGGGTGTTGTGTTTGTGTCTATGTTTGTGTATATGTTTATGTGTGTGTTCATGTGTGTCCATGTTTGATGTTTGTGTGGTGTTTGTATGACTGTGTGAGTGTGAGTGGTTTTATTTGTGGTGTAACTGTGTAAGTTTGTTTGAGTATGTCTTTGTGTTTGTGTCAGTTTGTCAGTGTTTCTCTGGAAATGGAGAATGCAATCCATCAAAGTTGTATTACTTTATACGTGGATGTGTAGAGTCGGTGATTTTTTATGCCTCTGGCGTAAGAGAGCCGGAGGATTATGTTTTGGGGTTGTCCGTCCGTGTGTCCGTATGTCCGTGCGTCCGCACTGCCTTGTGACAAGATTACTGGAAGAAGTTGGAGGGATTTTAAAGATTGTGTCAGGGATGTGCAAGTCCATTACTTCCCTTCATTATCAATACCAAACGGTAGTTTAGTACTTACAAATGGTGTGTTGAAGTCTGAGATCCATACGTCATGAATTTGTGTTTTGTTATGGAGAAAAACTAATAACGACATGTTACCAGATGTTGTTCTTTTCTGTGAGTTTCATTTTGCTCAAAATGCGAATCGCGGTTACTGTGCACCGTAGCAAGACCAGCGCAGCCCTCTGATTGGTTAACGGCTATCCCTGCGCGACCTTTGGCTAACTGGATCGGACCATTTTGAACGGCACGTGCACGTTTGACATCGCAGATTTTTTGAAATTTGCTTCCGAGCAATTTGAAAAAGCGATGAGTTTAACCGTCCAGATTTTCACCAAAACTCATTATTTTACCCCAAGTCTCTGTGAGAGGTGTTTATATTTATATTAACTCTTCACATTGGATATGATTTCAGCTGATTTCATTCATATAGATGTTTTTTGACGTGCAAATCAATGACACAATCTTTAATGATACATGGACAAGGGATGGACACTTAGGCAAGAGGAATTGATTAGATTTTGCGGACAAATCCGTCAAGGCGTCAAAGGTCAAAGTCGTCAATGAACTTTGACTAAAATGCCATTTTCTGCCTATAACTCCAAGTAGGAGTGCTCATTGTTAATATTAATTTTAAACAAATTTTGAAAACAAAAGACAAATATTTTGATAGAGTCACGGGGTCAAGGTCGAAGGTCAAGGGTCAAAGGTTCAATGACTTTGTCCCTAAATACTATTTTCTGCCTTTAAGTTTCAGTACTTCAGTAATTCTCTAGTGTTACAGCTACAGTTGATGTTGCATCAACAGTGAAGTTGGATGACAAAATTTGAGGAATCAAGTTACGATCATTTTTTTTTATGTGACTGTATAGCCAAGTGTAACCATGGATCCTATTAGTTTTAGTTAGGATCCATGCTGTAACCTTCTCAATGCTATTGTAATAGTATGACAGCACGGTGATAGCATGATTTTCTGGAGGAACCTTTCAAGACAACAACAAAAAAGCAGAGTGTGCACTAGGTTGTCCACTTTTCATTCCAATGTTGTTATCTTATTTGGAAAGCCAACATGATGTTAATGGAACTTTTACGAAGAACCACTGTTGAAAGATTTTGTTCTTGATTTGCACGCCATCTGTCACGCTGTTTTTTTGGAAGATAAACAATGAATCATTTTATGGACATTTACTCATTTGTGTACTTGGCAGTAGTTCTCAATTCCAGATGCCATCTTTAGCTCTTCACCTACAGATTACTAAATTTTTTGTCAGTGTACGATCAAGCTCTGGTCCAACTGCACTGGTATGTGTTTCTGACCTTCTAAACCTTGATCAGGTAGCATTCGTTTCATTAAATAGAGGAATCACAACGAAAGTCAGACTTCTTCAATGGCTGGGCCAACTAAAATTTTGAAATTTTAACTGTCTTTGTTTTCACGAAAACCGACTCTTCAGCCCCAGGGTTTCTGAGATGTGAAGATTTCTGTGGAATCTTTACATTGTACATGTAAAATGATTGTTTGAGTGATGAGCTCATTTTTGGGGTGTGAAAATCCAGGCCACAATTTTTTTTTTCAAAAAAAATTCAGACAAAAATTCAGACAAATACCGGAGGCAGTAAAGTGCAAAGGGTATGCATGTTGTATGTTATTTAGGCCTTGAAAACATGTGTTCCATACTTCATAGGAAATAACCATTGTAGCTGAATAAGCCTGCAACATTACATTTTCTTTTCTTTTTATTATTGTTGTATTTTTTTCCATTTTCAGTGAGGAAATTGTTATGTGACGTACAGTGGTCGATGAACAAGTGAAGTGTAATGCTAGAATAAATCAATTTCCTTTTTATTTCATGGTAATATCATACCTGCACTGCCAACCTGGTTGTAATTACAAATGTCATTCTGTAGAGTGTGCTTATATGGCATCTACCTAGGTTTGTAATATTGGCCACTGTAAACCTAGGTCTGCGGCACAAGACTTTATTTTGGCACTGCAATTTCACAGCGATTGAGCCAAGACTAATTCTTGTGGCTGGGGCTGGAGCAGCTATTAACACAGGGCCATGGAAAAGTACTAGTCTGACGCACAGATTGTTCAGACCTGATTGGAGTAGCACGACGGACAAAGGTTTGTGCGTGCAAAACTTTCTTACCTGTTGAAGACTAGACATGAGATATCTCTTCCTGATGTCTATGGGAAATGTGTGTTAAAGCAAAATCAACTGTCTTCACCGGGTTATAGAAGAGGGCTGGTAAGGGAGGATGCCACACCAAACGATATATACAAGCTTAAAGGGGAATGAAACCCAGACATATCCTTGCATTCAGAGAATAGATAACAATAAAAGAAAGAAAATGGTGTGAAAGTTTAAACAAATTTGACTGAACGTTCAAGAGTTATAATGTTCAAAGTTTACATAATCCTTATGTATGGAGGATTCTTAAATTGCCAACACTACACTTTTTGAGATGAAAGTGTGGAGAACTCCCATTGGTTTTGTACACAAATTTTCCAAATTTAGTTTTCTGAAATTAGTCGTGAGGTAAATCAAATTCTTCCAGAAAACATGTACAATCATCTTTGCTGGGACATACGTGTACGACAAGCAAGAGGTAATCAGATATTTCATAAAAATGAGAATAAGTGAAAATTTGTGTACAAAGCCAATGGGGAGTTCTCCACACTTTCATCTCAAAAAGTGGTAGAGTTGCCAATTTAAGATATCCTCCATACCAATGATTAAATAAACTTTGAACATTCATAACTCTTGAACAGTTCAACCAAATTTGCTCAAACTTTTCACTGTTTTATTTCTTTTTATTGTTCTGGTATTCTCTAAGTACGGAAAGATTCATTTCTGCTTTAATTGCGGATGAGCACTCAAAAGTAATTCTCGTAATAATGGGCAGAAGGGCATGAGCATGTGCTCAAGCAGAAGGGCTTAACACTAATTGCCTCTAATTTGAAAACCATCAGTTAAATTTGATATTTACACTGAAAGACTGACAAATGGCCCTGAAAGATCAAAATGCTTTGATCTCATGTGAAAGCCAGTGGTTTTCAAGTTAGAGGCAATTTACTGTTAATGCTCTTCGGTGTAGAGCACATCTTACGCCCTTCTGCTAGCGGCCAAAAAACAATATTCATAGCATGAATCAAATTGATAAATCATGTGAAATGAGAAGTATAAAATGACATAAAACTTAATGACGGAGAGATGGCGCCAAAAGTCAATTATGACGTCGCCAAATCCCAACAACAACAACAACACACGGATGTGAATTGAAAGGACAAGATGGGTTTTCTAAAATTTGGACTCTCGTAAGAAACAAATTTTTATCGACGTCAAGGTGTGAACGTAAAGATGAACCAAAGTTGACTAACGGTGCGAACTTTGTGATGCATACACCTGTGAGAGTAAGTCTGTAAATATAACAGACACCTGGACCTAGAGACGAAAGTTTCTGAAGACAAGTATCATTTTGATCAGAAACGCCTCCTGGTAAATGAGATTAATTTTACACATTCATGCGCTGATCTCACTAGGGAATTGTGGGAGGCAGGAAGTGGTGGCCGGCCATTGTCAAATGGAGTACTGGTAGAAAAGGGCGGTGCCACAAGGGGCACCCACCCCACTATGATTTTCGAAGTAAAGAAATGAGGGTATTTTGACAATTTTGGCCCCCCCCTGATTTTCTGGCATAGGCATGTGTACCAGGACACCATCACATCAGTTTTGTTTTAGCTTGTCACAAAATTTCCTCAGGTTTTCGCCCCTCTTAATATTTTACCCTGTAGCTACCCCTGCAGTTACGTCATGATGAGGGAGGGTTAGGAGTATCGAGGAGTTTGAAGCTCCTTGGGGAGTATAGTGTAATTTACTTGAATCACTATGGACTCAGCTAGGCTGGTCTCTTATGATCTGGTACCAACCATGAACTGATAAGCAAAGTAAACCTTGAGTTGGTGGAGAGGTTAAAGTTAGCGCGTTAGGCAGTGTGTCTGCACCTACCTAAACATTGCGAAGCTTTCTTGATAATTAACCAGTTTAACCTCTTGATAATTAACTTTCTTGATAATAACAGGGCTTGACACTAGCACTTGCCGCCTTGCCTGAGGCAAGTAAAAATTTCATGTCAGGAAGTTAAAGAACAAAATGTTTAAATTTACTTGTTAATTGGCATGTAAAAATTTCACTCTAAAATTAAGACAGTATTAAATTCAGATTCCAATTTTATGTAAATTACCACTAAATAGAATTAGAATCTTTTTAAAACATTTTCATCAAGGCTACACAAGCATTTTGTTTCACTGGGGCAAGTAAATATTTTGTTTGGGCAACTAAATAAATGAAAACAAAAAGTTTGCTCGTCGCCGAACTTCCCAATAATTTTGTTACTTAGATGCAAACTCATGACTTTTACACCACAAAACTCCATGCTCTTGGGTGTGAGATTTCTCCTCAGAACTCCATAAAACATTTATGAGGCGAGTATATCTACAAGTTTTTACTCTTCCTTAGCACACACTCACACTTACAACCTCTTAAATCAGATTTGAATCAGCTTTAAAAAAAATCATTTAAAAAACAGTTTTCAAACTGTTGATATTAATGTCCAGCATATTTTGAAATATGAATGATCAATTATTTTGAAAATAGGGCCGTTTTTGCTCAAGTTGTCTGTGTCATGGCAGTCAAGATTCAAGAACAAAAATCTCTATCGGGTTAGACATGTAGATCTTGGCTAATCCAGAATTGAGTGAAAGCAGCGAAGCATTGGGGACTTTTGTTTACAATCAAATTTCTTATTCGTTGGGGACAATTTGATTTTGCTAGAACACACTATTTAAATAGAGCCCAACCCGAGATAGCTCGTACTTGTTGTTCAATGGCTGAACTGACACTTATGAGGTAAGTTCATTTGCCATTGATAAGTTCTTGTTTCCAACATGTCTTCCACTTAGAAAACAGAAGAATATAATTTGATTTGATGTTGTGTCACTGAATAGAATTCCCGAATCTACAGGCTTCATGACTGAATGACTTAGAAATGTTATTCGGAAAAACGTACATGTAACGTACACAATGGCAGGATGACTACTGCATTTTTTTACAAGATTCACAGTTCACATTGCAAACATACCAGCCAAGACTGAACACATACAGGTACGCGCTATATTATTACTTATGTAGATTCTGATGAATGCCAAAGTTCAATCTTAGTGTTGTGACAGACGCAGAGATACAAAGTATACTCGTCAAATTGTACTGGGGATTAAAATGGCTTGCCAAACTATGCGCATCCTGTTTCGGTTGTCTTCCAATCTGTTCTGTCATTCTCCACTGACCCTCGCCATTATGCCCATCTTTCACCAAATAAGGGGGGAGGGGAGGGGGGGGGGCTGGTGGGGGAATGTCCAAGTCGTGTATGTCCTCTATGTTGTCTGACATTGTGATATTTGATCTAGACTTCTTAGTTCAAGTGTAAGCAGGAATTGGGCTTCCGTTCCTAACCTTGACATCATGGGGAATTTCCGGCGACACAATACTGTCAGTAAGTTATGACAAACTTGTGGCCCCCACATTTTGTCTTGCCCCCTTCTTCATACTGACAAAGTGTTGAACTTGACATACTTCTGTTGTTGGGATTTTTATTTGGACTTTACATTTCTCCCCCAATAGGTGATCAATAACAAAATCAGACAATTGACTATAATGAAATGAATGAATAAAAGAATAAGCAATCAAGTAAATACATAAATAAATCATTAAATTGATAACTAAATAACTAAATAGTTAGAAGAAATTGTTGGTTGTTTAGCAGAAGGTCCCTAGCATATGTTCCTGGCAGAAGGGCCTTAGAAAATTTTCTCTGTTTTGAGAAATGTTGCCTTATTTGATATTTGCTCTCAACAGCCTGACAGAAGGATTTGAAAATATCACACTAATGTGACATCATGTGAAAAAGGCCAGTGATTTTCAAGTTAGAGACAATTTGGTGTTAAGGCCCTTCTGCAAGACAACCGACGAAGTATTGAATAAGTAAATGAATTAATAAAAAAATTCATTTGGTCAGTCAATCAATGAAATCAGTAAATACTTGTGCTTGTAAGTGTGTTTGTGTTATTCTTCATGATCACGATTGTGAAATTTTATCCTTGGTATATAGCAGTAGATCTTCAGCAGATACTCAGTATGATATCAAGAAGGAGGAGGATGAGGATGAGCAGGAGGAGTTAGAGTAATAATAATAATAAATGTCATCATCATCACCATCATCATTAGAATCATTTTGAAAGGTGATTAGAACAACAAACTAGATCTAATGACATGATTCAAATCATTGATTCGGATTCCCCCTCCCCATTCATCTTGCATCAGTAATTTAATTATTTTTAAGTATATTACTAGCAACCACGTTTTCACTAGAGCTGTTTGTTACTGTCTGGGCATTTAAATAAAATTGAAATTACCAGATCTATTTGGGAATCTTGGAGAATATTTTACCATGGTAAATATGAAGCATAAATAAACAAGAGGTACAACTTAACCAAGCTACCCTTTAGTTTTATTTGCAAGATACTTTGAATTCTCTTATTTTCAGATGTAGTACATGAATGTAGACCTGGAAGTAAGATGCATGACAGACAAATTGCCCATCCTTATACCTCATCCATCTCACTTCCCTTTCCCTTTCACCCCTCCCCTCCCCACAACTCCATCCTACCCACCCCACAACGCCATCCTACCCCACCCCACCACCACCTATCACAAAGTGTTACATGCCGGATTCTCTCTTTTCAGATGTAGTACATAAATGTAGACCTGGAAGTAAGACGCATGACAAGACAAATTGCCCGTCCTTACACCTCATCCATCTCACTCCCCCTCCCCTCTTCCTCCGTCCTACCACACCCCTCCCCCACCCAGCATCACAAAGTGTTACATGCAAGATTTGGTGACTGTTGCTGACTGTCTTCTCTTCCTGTCTGTCACCTGAGTTTCCCCTCGAGTCTGACGGAGTGGAGAGAGAGGATGTAGTTCCTTACAAGGAGCCATTACCATGGCAACGATGAATGGGGGAGACAGTGGGGTCGTGTCACGTAGTACCTCAACATCCGCCAGCCACAAATCACACATCATCAGCTGAACATTGTCGTTTCATAATCTCAAGATATGTGTGTTTTGTGCTGACTGAGAATTTTATTCTGCATTCATCAAGTGCCTCAATGCTTGTGATCAACAATGTTTCCAATGTCACATGCAATATTCCATTTATAAAGAGCCCCCACCCCACCCATCAACCTAGAATCATCTGTAACATAGTAACATTTGTATTTTTGCTCGAGGGCATCATTTTAAGTGCTTTGAAACCTCATCCAAAGTACTTCAGTCTATCATTCAAGTGTGCTTGGACCAATTGGGCCTAGTCTGACTGCCAGACCATTATTCACAAATCAAGCCAAAAACTGTGGGATGCTGCATCACATAGCCATCTGGAATACAGACTAATTGGGCCAGCAAGCAAAGTTCTGCACAAAGTAACCCAACCCTTAGCACAGCTCTGCACTAGAAAGTCAAGCGTGCAATTACCAAAAGCTACATGTAACATACTTTATTTTTCTGAAACTGATTTGCGATGAAGGGTGTGGTATTTCACTGGATGGAAAACACAGTTCTATATTCTGTGCCAAAATGACCGTCCACCTTTAGATATGTGAGGGTGGGGGCGAGATGAGGAGAGCGGATGCGTGACGGAGACCTGGCGACAATCTGACAACAGCTTCCTGTCTACCAGTAGAGGGGGTGATTTTTTTTGGCAGATAGTGGGGCAGAGGGATGTAAAGTGACAAGAGGGCCAATGGGGGATGGGAGATTGGGGGGGGGGGTACAAATCCTCTCTTGACTGGCACCAGCAGGAATCGTAACTGGGTCATGTACTGTAATTGTCGCTGGCAGAGGATATTGGTCATTTGGTGGGCTGTCAGTCAGACATCGCCATTTTAATTGGAGAGCTAAAATAATAAAACTGAAATAAATGCATAAGTTCCTGCCGGAGAATGTACGTTGGTATGTGAACTATCATTTTTCGGTCCCTATTTGGCCTCTTGTTTTCCTCATTGAGGGATTAGGCGGATTATTGGGGCATGGATTTGAAGACGGCTATTTTTAAATTGACAATTTGTCACATGTCGAGAGTCATACGAAGGGTTCCGAATTCTCCAAATCTAAAGAAATGGAGGCATAGGGCGGAGAAGTTAGGACCGACATTCATGTATTATTATGAGTGCCAATGAAAATGGCAGTCATATCATACTTAACATTATTACTGATACTGGTAAATGTGAATTAATGAGACATACAGGGATGAGAATTTGGGGATTTACAAGGGATATTGTACAAAATCTGAAATCGGTTTTAATGAGGAAGGGGTAAACGTACTCTCTTTGAAGTTCACATATGCGCATCACTTGTATAAAATAAATTTGAAAATAAATTCGAACATGTATGTAACTTATACTAAAAGAGAATTGTACATTAAATCATTGCCCAGCTATAGCGACTTCATTACAGTGCATTTCTTTAACATTTGTTTATGTATTACAGGTGCAATCTTGCAATCCTGTTAGAACAGTTTTTATTGGAAATAAAAAATTCAAACATTCATTACTATATCACAAATTACGTCGTGGAGGATCAGCCCCTACAAAATCACTTGTAAAACAGTTAGATATTCATGAATGTGTATGCGTGCATCCATACATGCACATGAATCTGTGTCAGGAATGAGACATTTTATTTTTAAAAAAAATTAAATAATTGTGTGCATTAAACTTCATTCCTTATAAAAGGTCAGTGGGGAGACGTGACCTGTCATGGAAAATTGTAGTTTCTAATTTTCAGGAGATAAGCAGTTGACCGTTTTTCCATGCAAGTAGACTGTAAAGACCTTCAGCTTACAGACCTTCAGCGTACCCAACGAATCTCAAGTATACGGGCTGGGTTTATTAACTACTTTGTGATGGAGTAGCTCCATGGATGGACCATGGGCACAGCCTGTGCTTTCAGATTAAATCCCAAATAATAAGTACTTTCAGGTGTTTTTGTCATTACTGTGGGCCTCTTTTTTTCAGGAAGACAGAGTACATCATCATCCACAACAACGATGAACTCTGCCAATAGTAACCACCTGTTTCACAAATGCCGAGAGAGCGAGAGCAGCGAGAGCTCGCGCGTTCCCGTCAGTCCGTTAACCCCTGGATTTATCATGACCCCGTGTCCTCTCCGTCACTATCCCATCCCCCAGCCTCTACCTATATTTCACCGAACATCTGTATTACTCATTTCGTCCTACATTTAGATACCTTTAGGTTCTGCGCTTATATCTCTGATTTTCTCCCCTCTTTTTCAGCTCAACGGGGGCCCTGATCGATCAACAAGGTGTTTACCTCAAGTTCTGTCCCTTTGATTAACTTTTATTTTATTTTTTCAATGTTGGCACCCCCCTCCTACCCCCCCCCCCCATCCTTGAATGATGGACTACCCATGGACCCTACTACGGTCTAACCCACCCCCAATCTGCCCTTCCTCATTTGATCCAGTCCCCAGAATTTCCTCTACAATCCTATTATAAATTCAAAACATGTGACTGGGATGTATGTAGGCTGTGGGGTTGACTTGCACTTTTCGTCCAGTTGATGTTTGTACGCTATATTTAACCTTGCTGGAAATTATACACATTTTCAAAATGATGGCAAATTTGCACAGGTATTAAGCATGCACCATGAGTTCTTGTGTATCATGTCCACAAAACATAAGTCTGTGTCCTAATTATATTACTTAGGCCCACATTTAAGTTGTTGGGTTTTTTCACTTTGTTGTGCCATCATTTGTAACTCATGGTCAAATTAAATCCACGCTTTTATATGAACACAAAGTAATCACAATGTGTGGAAATCTGACAGAAAATGAAGCCACAAATACACAGTATTCAACAATTACTGGCTTTGTACTTGGTTTGATATCCGTCATAGTCTTCTGATTAGGGAATTTTACAAAGTGTTGGGATGAGTGGTCACAAAGTTAGCTGACTAAAGGGTTTAAAGGTAAATGACATGATTGGGGGTAGTCCTCAACTAGGGTTGAAACTACTCTAGAATCAAGTAAACTATGCAAGGATTCTCCTGTGAAAATCTAGCAGTCAAACGTTGAGTCATTCTAAAATAACTAATGTCAATGTCCCTCCAAGCAGACAAACCTTCTGTGTGGCTCTCTATGGGTCCTATTTTTATCGTGCCCCAATAGAATTATTTTCATGCTTGATTCTCCTTAAGTAAACAAATTAGAGACAAATCCTTTCAGCTGGGAGATCCATTCCAGCTGGTGTATAGTGGCTATATATTTCAACTCATGTGGTTCTTGAGGCATTTTCAGGTGTTCCCTATCATGTCACTAACCTTTAAGGTGTTGATGTATTTGTAATTTGAATGTGGTTTTAGCGGGCAGGTTTATGGATTTTTTTTTACATCAAGAGGGCAGTGTTATAAACAGCAGTTTGCGAATGTCTTTTGTAGGGTATTACATCTAAGCAGTAGTGTTGATATGCACTGTATCGCAAACTAAACACAACAAAAAAGTAACTACCCTTTTTTCAAACTACCATAACTTTTTAA
>JZLH01S0543448.1:6381-17099 GCA_001188425.1 Eucidaris tribuloides
TTTGATCATTATTCTCTCAAAATTCAAAATTACCATAATTAACTGTTCAGATACAGATACAAATAACGATTAAATCATGCATTGTCCATTTCAGGATATTTTGCAATTTACATAATCATTTCAAATGAAAATTGTGTATTTTGTTCACCTTCCTTCTTCTTTCTTGCATCCTCCTGCCTCTCAACGTGTTTTGTCTTGTCATTTCCCCGTAGGCCCTGGTCACACTAGCAGTTGCGACAACCTGCGATCAAATGAATCGCACGACAAGGGCCTTCGCAGCCACATCGCAAGTAACTCGCACGATTTGTGCTGTGTGGTCACACTTGTGCGACTAGTTTGCCACTTGCCGTAGGTAATCGCACAAGTACCTGCCACTAATCGTACCACCAGTGGCACGTTCACCCGAGACAAGTCGCAGCCAGTCGTGCGATCACCTGCGGCAAGTGGTGGGCAAATGTGCGATTACCTACGGCTAATGGCACACAAACGTGCGAATAGCTGCGACTAGTGGCAGGTATTCGTGCGATCACTTACGATAAATGGTAGTTAATCGTACGATTACTTGTGTCCATCGCACGAACATCGTGGGTTCACTTGTTTTGATGAAGTTACGCTTGGTATTTAGATATGCAAAAATATGTGTTTGTGAAGAAAAGTCAGAATGGAATGATAACTGCAATTACATCAACCCACAATAACGGCCTCGACGTCAAGGGCGTAGGCTGGTTTGGGTATGGGGAGGTGCAGTAGCGTAGCCAGCTTTTTGCCATTGGGGGGGGGGGGGGGCAAGGCACCCGAATGTACCGACAGAACTCCCGACGTAGCCGACAATTATGTGTGTAATGATAAACAGTAAAATAATGATATACGTAGTTAGTGGAAGTAATTAATACAACAGGGCGGATCTAAGCTTTATGGTAGGTTTTTTGAACGAAGGTGATGGCGAGAAAATAAAAAAAATGCATGTTGCGCGCGAACTGCGCGGCTCAAAAATATTAGAATTATGTATGTTTGCGCGCGCGAAGCGCGCGAAAATTTAAAAATGTGTAATGTTGCGTGCAAAGCGCAGTGAAAACTAAAAAAAAATGCGTATGTTTACACGCCAAGAGCACCGAAAATTCAAAAACTGTATATGTTTGCGCGCGTAAGCGCGCCAAAAATGTTGAGGCAGAATTGTGTATGAAAATTTTTGGCACTATTTTTTTTTAAACAATTTCTGTAATACGTTTTGGTTTCCTGACATCTACTAACATATAAGACCACACAATTCATTCACTTGGCCCAGGCCCAAGGGGCGGGGGGGCGTTAACCCTTAACGCCCCACCCTTGTAGTCGCTACTGATTACAACTATTAATAAAGTAATCCGCAGCAAACACGAAACGTCCAGAAAACGTTTCTCTGCGTTTAAGAAGTCCGATGCGTTTTCGTCGAAGGAAACGTTTTCAACGTTTTAAAAACGTTTTCCTTATGAAACGAATATGCTTTCTCTACTAATAATGGTAATGTATGCGCGAGTGAGCGAAGGCGAACGAGCCTTTAAGACATCAACAGTTTTCAAATCAAAGAAAGTTGAAAGTTATATATTTCTACAATCGTAACAAAGCCTTCTGAGTTCTGATATTATTTATATCAGCAACTCAGCAGTACTGTAATTAATAGGGAACACACAAAGTATAATCAATGCCAAACAAATTTTGTTGTTCAACATTGCTGCGGAAGAACATTTTTCGAAGCTCTAATGAGAATAGAACGTGTGAGCAAATTAAAGGCAATTTGTGGCTTTTTGATTTGCTGCCGTGAAGGAGGAACGCGACGCGAAGGCCAAAATATTCCATCCATCTTCACATTGGGTGTGCGAGCTAGGTGCTTGCCCCGGTATCAAAATGGTGTTCTTATCTTTTTTTCCCAAGATTTTTTCCTAAATGTACATGTGCTGAAATGTTGAATCTTCAACAGTTTAATCGTTGTAGCCTGTAAACATTATTTTTTGTCGGTACAACATGATGTTCGGGTCGGTTGATTTGGAACGTTGTCTGTGTAGTACAACTTGACTCAAGTTGGACGTACTATAAACCGCTAACGTCAGAAATGTCATATCAATCATAGTAATTCTATGACAAGGCGGTTTGCACTGTTACCGAAAAACACCTGACATGAACGAAAATCAATATGGCGAAGCGAGCGCGATCGCGAGGCGAGCTTTAAAAAAAAAATTGATTTTTACATTTGAAAAATGTAATTGTCTTTCAATATTTTGTCGGGTTTATAAGAATATTTCGTTGCGTCGGTATAAAATTAATTTTTTGTCGCGTCCGCACATGTACCGACGGAGTCCTTCGTTGTACCGACAAAAATTTCGAAAAAGCATTATTGGGAGGGGGGGGACAAACAGCCCCCCCTGCTCCCCCCCCTTTGGCTACGCTAGTGGGGAGGTGCACATCCGAGTGGGAGGTGGAACGGGGAGGTGCACATCTTAGGGAGGTGGAAGTAAAGTTGAGAAAATCGGGCGTTGAAAGCGGAAAAGGTGGTGCAAATTTCTTTTTTTTTTGCTGTTAGGGTGGAACTCCTATGGCCCTGCGGGGGGGGGGGGTGCACGTGCACCCAGTGCACCCCCAGCCTACGCCCTTGGACGTGTGGCATTCGCTTTATTCGATTTTAGATTTAGATTTGAGTAAGTCTGTATTTTTTCGGAAGCAATTATTACCAACAAAACAACATGGCAAAACAAAACGTAACATTACGTATCATATTACACTTCAGTACGGGCAAGACAATATAATTCTTAATTTTACAATATGATAAGCAATTAAATTATGCAATAACAAATTTAGTATGAATAATAATTATGTACTTGTAGTTTACAAGATAACGGAAAGTATGCAGGAGACCGACAAACCATAAACAACGGCTTCATATTTGCAATAGGCCTTCAGATAGGTTTGCACATGTTTTGTAAAAGACGAGTTGAATGAGTTAAGAGAGGATATATTGTTTACGTATTGCTGTGAGCTGGGCGTAGATCCATGCTTCGGATGGGGGGGGGGGCAAAAGTGAAACAATGTCCCAAAATTTTCGGCGCGCTCTGCTCTGTAATACAGAATCTTGCGCGCGAAGCGCGCCCGAAAATGGACAACTTTGTATGTTTAAAAGTGGTTTTTAGGCCATGTTTAATGGTTTTATCGTACTTTTCAATGGTTTTTAAAACGTATATTTACATTGCATATTATGAGTTTTTCAAGTTTTTCAAAATTATTGGGGGGGGGGGCATATCGATATGTTTGCCCACCCCTCCAAAATTTTGTAGTAATAATAAGGAATTTATATTTGTGTTGCTACAAACAGTTATCAATACCTGAATATTGAAAAAAAATATGTGTTCATCACACTCCAGGTATTCGCAAGTCACGTTCATGAATCATACGATGAGCTGACGTTTACCCGCGATCATTTTGCCACTACTCGTATCTATTAGATTAGTGGCACGATTATCGTACGGTGACTGCACGATGCACAAACGATCACTGGCGATTGCTTGCCACCTCTTTGCGATCAATTTGATCGTAGCCAGGTTTTCAAACCAGTTTGAAAACCTATTTTCGATCGTACCGTCACCTGCGATCACAAGTGATTATCAGGATTGTCGTACGATAATTCGCACGTTCTATTTACGATCACTAGCGATCACCTGCGATAACTCGTCGTAACTCGATCGCAGGTAGTCGCAACTGCTAGTGTGACCAGGGCCTACATCCCTATTCAATATTTTACCCTTTTCTGTATTTCCTTCTATCTTTCTTCATTTTTTTAAATTTCTGTTTTCACTCTTTCTTCTCTTTCTTTGTTTCTGTTTTGTTTTTCTCTTTCTCTTGTTTTTATTCTATTTCCCCCATTTTACTGCTTTCTTTATCCTGAATTTTGTTTTTTATTGGTACACATCATTCCTTCTGCCGCCTTTTTACGTGCTTTCTTAAATTTCATTTCATTCCCTCTTACATCGTTATTCCATATTCTTACCTTTTCTTGATTTCCATTCTTCGTTTTCTTTCTGTCTGTCTTCCCCTTTTCTTCCTTTTCTTTTTGTTTCGTTCTCTTGTCTTTCTCTTCATTTCTTCTTTCTATCATTCCCCTTTTTTGTTTTATTTTTTATTTAATTTCGTTTTCTTTTTCCCTTCTTTCTTGTATTTGTGTTTTTACTACTTTCTTTTCCCTGATTTCGTCCTTCTTCATTTTTTCTCTATTTTTATTTCTTTTTATTTCTTTTTATCTTTCTCTTTCCCTTCGTTCTGCATCATTTTCCTTTTACTTTTTTTTTATTTATCCTGTTTTTATTACTGTATTTGAAGAGTTTCATAGCAAAGCCCAATCAACGCCATTTTTGCATTTTTTTTCTTTCAAAAATGGTAAGCAAAATGTTGTATAGCGAGAGGGCCAACAGGCGTACATTTTCATTTTCCTCCAAATTCACTTTAACGTCTAAATTGGTGATTTCGAAAACACAGTTTTATGGGAAAACCCAATAAACGCCGCATGAGTTTCATGTCAAAACCCAATATATCCACTCAGCCAATCAGCGTGCATATCATTCCCAACATGGCGGCGCCCTTAAAAGTCTATAGTGACCTTATCCAGGGGTGGTGCATGGTAGTATTTTTTTCTTCAAAAATTCACCATAACCTGTGATTTGGTGATTTAGGGGAAAAAATCGTTTCATGGCAAATCCCAATATATCCACATGACTTTCATGTCAATTCCCAATATATCCACTCAGCCAATCAGGGTACATGTCATGGCCAATATGGTGGCGCCCATAAAACTCTACAGTTGCAAAGTGACCTCAGGCAGGCCAGGCGCGCACTAGCATGCAGTGCAGGGAAACACATTGATCGGATCCTCCGTCTCGTCTCCTTGATCGGAATTCAATTTGGATGTATGGAATTTTGCAAAGAAACGATTTATGGATATATGGCATTTTGCAATAAAAATACATTTAAAGCAATCAATTAATTTTTTGGTAAAATGACATGTATGTAGATTCATGTAAATTTGCCATAGTTATGTTATCATTACATAAAATCATTTAACCTGATTTGAGATTTCTACCATGCTCTATATTTGCAAAAAAAAAAATGTCTTTATCCTAGTTTCCCTAAAATGGACATATTGGCTTTTGCTATGAAACTCTTCACTTTTCTTTTCCATTTTCTTCTTTTCTTTATTTTTTTGAAACATTTTTTCAATAATTCATCTTTTCCTTTTAGCTGATTTCCTTTGAGTTTTCTTTCTATCTGCGTCATTCTTCTGTTTTTTTCTTAATTTTTCTTTTCTTGCTTCCATCTTCTTTTAGGCTTTTTTTAAATTTTGATTTTGATTTCTACAATCCCTGTCTCTTTTTACTTTGTTTCTATACCTGCTTTCTCCCCCCCCACATTTTCAGGGGGGGGGGTGGGAGGGTTAGTACTATTTGGAGAGGAACGACGAGAATATTGAGATAGAGGAACAGCGTTGGTGTCCTTATACGAATACTCAAATTATATGTGGAACGCTGTATCCCGTGCGCTTGACGAAACGTTTATTAACCTGCACGCGTGAACGAGTACCGTCTAAAATTGTGAACTGTATTGCGTGTAGATTCAACCTTTCACAGGTCTGTCCTAAATACATACATGCACACACACACACCACACACACACACACACACACACACACACACACACACACACACACACACACGCACCACACACACACACACATACACACACACAAACACACACACACACACGCACACACACACAACACATACACAACACCAACACACACACACACACGCACACACACACATACATACGCACACACACGCACACACACACACGCACACACACACACATACACACACACACACACATACACACATAAACACCCTTCACACACACATATACACCACCACAAATAATTGACTACCACACCCCACTCCCCCACCACCACCACAGTTAAATTCAACAATCGTAATAATTTGTTTTCTCCGTTACGTTTGTACTACAAACGCTTACAAAAAGCCACAGTACCTAAGCAACATCTATGGAATAAATACCAGTAACAATAGTACAATAAGGAAAGCAGGAGTGAAAGAAAATGTCAAAATATAAATCGTCATTATTATCTCCTCAGAAATAATTTAGCGTGTAAAGAGTTTAATTTAACAATCGTAATAAAATTTTCTCCGTGACGTTTGTACTAGAAAAGCTAATAAATGGCCATAATGCTTAAGCAACATCTATCGAATAAGTGCCAGTATAAATGGTGAAATAAGGAAAGCAAGATTTAAAGAAAATAGCAAAATAACAATCGTGATCATTATCCCCTCAGAATTAATTCAGCCTGTAAAGAGTAAATAAGGAGTGCCGATTTGGAGGAACACTAACTGCGATCAGGTATCTTGATTATGACGCAGGTGCTAGGTAACCACGTTCGGCTCTCTATCCGAACCACACCCACTACACACGTCTTTCAAATTAAAGGGGAATGAAACCCAGACATCTACTTACTTTCAGAGAATACATAACAATAAGAAAAAGAAAATGGTGAAAGTTTGGCCAAATTTGACTGGACCGTTCAAGAGTTACAAATGTTCAAAGTTTACATAATCCTTATGTATGGAGGATTCTTAAATTGGCAACAATACCACTTTTTGAAATGAAAGTTTGGAGAACTTCCCATTGGTTTTGTACACAAATTTTCACAAATTCACGTTTTTTTCTGAAATGTTAGTTGTGAAGGTAATCAAATTCTTCCAGAAAAATTGCTGTACAAATCATTTTTGCTGGGACATACTTGTACAACAGGCAAGAGGCAATCAGATATTTCATAAAAAAATTAGAATAAGTGAAAAATTGTGTACAAAGCCAATGGGGAGTTCTCCACACTTTCATCTCAAAAAGTGGTAGAGTTGCCAATTTAAGAATCCTCCATAACAACGATTAAATAAACTTTGAACAGTCATAACTCTTGAACAGTTCAACCAAATTTGCTCAAACTTTCACTGTTGTATTTCTTTTTGTTGTTGTTCTGTATTCTCTGAGTACAGGAGGATGTCTGGGTTTCATTCTGCTTTAAAGATTGGGTTATTGATTTGCACGTCAAAAAACATCTATATGAATCAAATCAGCTGAAATCATATCCAATGTGAAGATTAATATAAATAAACACCTCTCATAGAGACTTGGGGTAAAATATTGAGTTTTGGTGAAAATCTGGACGGTTAAACTTCATCTTTTTTCCATTTGCTCAGGAGCAAATTTAAAAAAATCCGCGACGTCAAACGTGCACGTGCCGTTCCAAAATGGTCCGATCAGCCGTTAGCCAAAGGTCGCGCAGGGGGATAGCCGATTGACCAATCAGGGCGCTCCGCTCGTCTTGCTACGGTGCACAGTAACCGCAATTCGCATTTTGAGCAAAATTAAAACTCACAGAAAGAACAACATTCTGGTAACATGTCGTTATTAGTTTTCCTCATAAAATAACAAATTCATGACGTATGGATGTCAGACTTGCAACACACCATTTGTGAGTACTAAACTACCGTTTGGTATTGATAATGAAGGGAAGTAATGGACTTGCAAATCCCTAACCCAATCTTTAAAACTTACATTCAATATCGACACAAATGAGTCAGAGTAAAACAGTATATAGACCAAAGTAATTTGTATGCATCTCGAACAAGGATCATAGTGAAATTTTATTTACACCGGTGCAGTAGAAACGAAATTAGATCTATAAAATGACAGCTGTCATCTATTGCGTAATTTACATAGTGCGTCTCATGTATATCCAAATTCCAGGGACATTCCGATGACGTAGATGTACTTCCTCTTCCGGTTTACATGTTCTCGCCGGTGGCTTGGCCTGGATGTGACGAAACAGATAAGAAAGTGATCAAAATTACGAAAGAAGTTTGCTGCAACATCCATTGTGGACTGTAGGGCAATTGACCAAATAACGCTCTAGAAAAAAAAAGTTCCGTAGTCTCCAGATTGGTATTGAAAAATAACATTACAAACTCATTAGGATGAAGTTGCTGATGGGAAAACGCATTTGTTCTCCAATGTTTATTGGCGCATTATTGAGATAATCGACCAATTAAGGAGGCAAGTTCCTGAGTCACATTCGTAGAAGAAAGAATCAGAATCACAGTCAATAGCGATTTCACAGACACGAACATTACTTGCTATATCGGTCTTTACAGCTATGCTATTAATATCCATGAAGGCCTGTGGCTCATATCGGAATGTACTGTTGAAGGTATTCTTTTGAATGCATTTAACGAAAGCCATTCACGCAGTCTGCATTATTTATACAATAGTTGCTCTCAAATGCCTCACCAAAAGTTCCTATTCAGTTTTCAAACATCTGCAATTTCACGAAGGCGTTGTGATCATACCGTACGCAAGGGGGGTGTTTGGGTGTTCAAAACCCCCCTTTTGCCGACGGGGGTGTTAACACACCCTAAAACACCCCCTTTTTTACCGAAATCACCCCCCCCTTTTTTCACGATATCACCCCCCTTTTTCTGAAAAAGTGGGGTGTCTGAAAATGAGAAGTAAATGATTTTGTAGTAGATTTTGAAGAAAATTTTTCATAACACCCCCCCCCCTCCGGTGATTGTAGTTTTCGGTTACTTGCGTGACTGGGGAAAAAATTTAGGACCTTGGATTTGTGAAAAAAAATTTGCCTCATTGACCCCCCCCCCCCCCCCCCCCGCCCCCCCACTATTGGTGTTTTCGGCGACTGCGTGACCGGAAAATTTTGAAACCTTGGATTTGGGGAAAAAAAATTTCTTCACCACCCCCCCCCCCCCCCCTCACGTATTGGTGTTTTCGGCGACTGGGTGACCGGGAAAATTTGCTGACCTTGATTGGGGAAAAAAAAATTTCGTCACTCCCCCCTCGCTTGGAGACGACGCAGGCCGGGAGCCCCCCCCCCCCACTCGTTGGTGTTTCGAGCGACTGCGTGACGCCGGAGAAATTTGGACCTTGATTTGGGAAAAAAAATTTCTTCCCTCCCCCCCACTATTCGTGTTTTCGGCGACTTGCGTGACCGGAAAATGTGGAACCTGGTTTGCCGCTGGAAAAAACACCCCTTGGAAAAATCTGGTACCCCTATGCGTTGCTGACTGGTGTGTCAAGCACATCCAAGCTTTGCGAACGAGACTATGACGGAAGTGACGTCCAGGCCACGTTAATTATTTTGCACACGTGTAAAGTCCCTTGGTAGTTTAGAACACTGCTAAAACGTACTTGGTTACGACAATAAAGTTAACGTACATAATTAATAATTAATTTTCTCTAAAAACGCGGACATGCGTTTAGTTCGAGAACAAACACGATTTTATGGGCTTAAGTTATATCAGGGAGGTGGGATTTAAATAATCATCATTTAGGGATTGTAAAATACCAACTGATGTGAACTACGAAAATCATGATTATGCCGGCTGTTACACTATGTTCCCGGCGGCCACGGCAACCACGTTTCAGGCCACATGGACAAAACGGGATGGACGTAAGACCACGCGGGAGGATGGGCTGGGCAAATGTGACAGTCCGTGTTGTCGTGGATGCCGGGCCAGATTTTCTAAAGCCGCGTTTACACTATGTTCCCGGCGGCCACAGCAACCACGTTTCCGGCCACCGTGGACAAAACTGGATGGACGTGAGACCACGCGGCAGGACGGGCTTGGCAAACGTGACAGTCCGTGTCGCCGTGGATGCCGGGCCAGATTTTTTAACCGGCAAAAAATTTGCCACGGTAGTCACGATGAGGATGAGAAACCTAGTATTGGCCGTAGGAAAACGAGGGCAACGCAATAAAACTCGACAGTATACGTTATAGGGCGTAACAACACTTGGAGGTGATCCGTAGCGGGTCTTTCCGCGTGGTCTCACGTCCATCCCGTTTTGTCCACGATGGCCTGAAACGTGGTTGCCGTGGCCGCCGGGAACAAAGTTTAAACGCGGCATAAATGACCTGCCTTACAGTCCATAGAGAAACGACGCGATGGTGGTCGAGAAAATAATTATGAAGAGTTTGATCGCAAAACAGGTTAATTCCATTTTCCACGAAAATTGAGTTATTAAAAGCTACACATTTACAACCTATCTTTACCTAGCGATAGTATGACATTTGAAGCCCGATTCCTAAAGCAAGTAGAACATATTTCGGATTTTACTTTTATTTTTCTATAGGCGCGTGTACAAACTCGGAAAAAGAAATGCATTTTCGGCAGAGTTACTAAAGTGGAGTTAACGTCTTGCGATGAAACTTGTCATAATTATGTTAAAGGTGTAGATGAAGCATGTTCAGTGTACATACTTAAATATAATTGTCCCATTAGAAACAGTGCTTTATTGCCTGAAATTTTTACCACAAATTTAACAAAAAAGATTTCTTGTTCACTACGGTAAATTAATGGAACAATTACGCTTACCAAGCTATCCTTTATGTTTTACGAGAGATAATTCGTAGTGTGCCTATGCAAAGGCCGTTAACAGTATGTTGTGTGCCTACGCAAAAGCCGCTAATATAATACATAATGAATACAGTTAACGGCCTTTCCGTAGGCACACGACGACTTTTTTGTGCACAAGTTTGGCTGACACATGATGCACCTGGCTCCACCATTGAACCAGAGTGATCCCTGAATCGGTGATTTCAGCAAAAAGGGGAT
>JZLH01S0543459.1:8166-18672 GCA_001188425.1 Eucidaris tribuloides
TGGTTATGACAAATGTCCCGCAAGTCAGAAAATCCACCAGCCGGCCCTGCCCGCAGGATACACGTCGGCGACCGCCATCAGCAGACAACAAAACACTACTACACCCAATTTAGTCATTTAATTAAATCAAAGATACTGAATAAACGCGTTTTCTAATAATTAATATATAAAAAATAAAATACCCTGTATTAATAATAATAGATAACACATATGCGACATAGAATGACAGGGGGAAAACATGTACTACCCACACAACAATTACGATTTGCTAAAGAACAAAATGAAAATACACACAGGACGACTTAAAGACGACATATGGGCTTGGAAGAGAGAAAGAAAAAGGGAGGACGGGGAAAAAGCAGTCGTACGACAAATATAGGGCATGAGTGCATGTACTTCTGAAACTATAAAAAGAAAAGAAAAAAAAATGCGTCATCTATTTGAATCTCAGGTAATAACAGTGCGTCCCCGCGGTGGAGGCATCTGCATAAGCCATCAAACAAGAGATCTATAACGAGGACCAAAATTTAATAATGTATCGGGAATTATAAGATGTTCTATGTGGCAATGTACCATTTAAAGGAGATAAACCCCACACGACCACCTCACCAAGCGGTGAACACAGCGAATTCAAGGAGGTTAAGAAGTTAACATAAAATGAATCAAAGAAAATAAGCTTATAATATGATGTATAATTACGATATGCGTAGCAGACAACTAGAGTGCGCAGCAAACATATCACAAGGATAAGATAGAGGGAATTGGACAATAAGGTCTATTCCCCTATAAGGTAAAATTTCCCATTATTTTAATATGAACTTGTAGTTTGCCTTTCAAAAGTTGCTTTTTCACATTCAGTCTTGTTTGAATACATATACTCTTTACAAATCTTCTATTACAGGTTGCGCGACCTTCTTACTTTCTCGGCCGTATAATCAGATATATTTAACCACAATCAAAACATGATTCAAAAGTATCATCGCCCTCTCATATTATCTCTGAAACCAGTAGTACGTCAGTCCATTGCGAGGCGAGCAAACCGAAAAGTTTTAATTTGTTCACAACTTCCCTACCATAATTAGTCAATGATCACATTCCCCCAAAAAATGTCTCAGTGTCCTTTTCACAAAACGAACACAAGTTTGATTGAAACTAAACAAACTGATTCAGCTTTTATCATTACAATAGATAATACTGTGAAGGAGTTTTATATGAAACTCTTCAGCTTCCTTCTACAGTATACAGAAGTCTGGGATTTAAAAGACTAGCAATTTCAGTATTGTCCAAATGCTAAATGTAAAATCTCATCGTGCTTCCATCACAAAAAATCTTGTATTATACCAATAAAAAATTGTAACATTCTTTTGAAGCAGCAAACTCAAATTGAATGCGTAATTGTACCTATTTTAACCTCAATATTGGAATAATTAACCACATTCATATGGAATTATCATCTTACATTCTTATAACTTTTTCCAATAAATATTTGGCATTTTACATACGTTCATAATAGATGGCAAATCATTGATACTTAAGCCTTGTCTTAGAAAAAATCCTAGATCTCAAGTTTCGTCATATCATCTTCAAATGTTTGATACAAAAAAAACATTGCTTCAAATATTCCTTTAATGCATTATTATAAATAAGGAGTGTGTTCCTTGACAATAAAATCTTTTTTTTTAATAACTCCACATATTCAAAATTCCAAGTACAAGACTCGGCATGCTACAATATCAAATGATCCACGTTAGCACGCTGTGCACAAACATATACTTAAATTTTAACATTTTCAAACCTCCTTTATCGTAATTTCTAAAAATAAAATATTTCTGTTTACTTATCGTGACATCCAAAAAGTATTTAATAGCCAAATCAAATTGTATCAATTTCTTTAAAAAAACCCAGCGGAAGGTACTGACATGATGGAGCGATACATATAATAATTTAGATAATGTCTAGAGCTTTTATCAATTGTTTTTATTTTTTTCCAAAAAAGTGGCAAGGTCCGTTGTTTCACCCGATAACAATCTTTTTTTGGTTTTTTTACTCAGTATTTCTTATGTTCCAACTACTAACCTACCCAGATGTAATGGCGTGTATTCTGCGTCAAAACGTTACTTGTTCTTTTCAGTCCAACTTCATTATGTGTGTTTATATTTTGTTAATTTTTTAGGGCCTGATACCTGAAAGAAGGAATCCAGTATTTGTCCAAATTTATATTCTGTACTTCTTTGTATAAAAATAGAAGCACTCATCTTGCATACATAACTGATTTCACCTCGTTGTATTGCTATTCTGTTCAATTCGAATTGCCACTTGTTAATACTTCTATCATCACAGGAATAATATGGAGACAAGGGGTCCACCTGTCTAACTCCTCCTCCTACTTCAAATATCCTGTAGAAAAACTCCATTCATAACACAGCTGGCCCTGCATTTATGATACAATTTAACCAATTTACAAAATACTGCCCAACCATATTTTTCAGCTCTGCTCTCTATAAACTTTATTTTCCTAAGAAATTTTTGTCTTTATTCAGAATCATATGCAAATTTACAAAGTTGACATTTCCTATCACAAAATATTAAACATATGAAAATAAAAAATAAATAAAAATAATTTTAACAAAAACTCAAGGGGGAAAGCCTTTCCACTGAGTACACATATTATCAAATTTCTCTCAAGACATCGACAGGAAGTAGCCTTCAACCAGATAGAAATACTTGTACTGTAAGTTACATACCGTCGACGTAGCACAAGCAGAGGACGCAGCCGTGCCCCAACCTAGTAGACGGAGCCAAACAGCTAAATGCCCCTAACGCGCAAACCATCAGCATTACTTCACATGAGTCATGACAATGGTCCCCATAGTCACAGACAAAACACTACCAGCACCCACGCCTGCTAGAACACACGCCAAGCGACCTCCGCCAGCCACACAACCTACTACAAAAACCAGATTAATCCATTAATAATAAAGGTACTTGAATAAAGACTTTTCCCGAATATTAAAAAAAAAAAAAAACATTACACACACAACATTACGACCAGAGAAATAATAATTACATGCTCGTAATTAATAATAATAATAATAAAACACACACACAAACATACGCTCATAGAAATAATAAAAAAACACATACACACACAACATACGACATATGACACGACCACACACATAGAAAAACAATTACTGCCTTCAAACGAAAAAGAAAAGAAAAGACGGGAAGGAGCAGTCATTGGTACCAATATAGAGTATGGTGCACTTCTCAACTGAAAAATGATACTCAGCTATTTAAATTCAATGATACAGCGGGCTCCGCCTAAAGGCGGAGGCATCTGTAAACTTTTTAAATATGAAAAAATCCGTTGATAGATATTCTGCCTGGCATTGTTACTCATTAAAGGAAATGAACCCCCGCAAGCACCCCATCATGCGAAAGACCACTGCAATCGAGAAGTCTGGAGAATATGGTATAAGAAGGTCTTGACTAGCGTAGCGCTGAATTAAAGGACTAAACTTGAATATGTTATGAATCAATTACCATTAATGGTAGAGACAGTAGTAGAGTAGAGCAAATCACCACAAGTGATACAGAGAGACGGGGAAGTGTAGAGTTAACAAAAGGTCCTACAGCCACTTATAAAGTAGCCATTTTTCCCACTTTTTAAATGAAACATCCAGTTTGCTTTCAAAGTTGCTTGTTCACATTCAGTCTTTCTGAAATACATATCTCTTTACAAATCTCCTGTCACAGTTGGGACCTTCTTCTTTCTGCGGCTATATATAAATCAAATATTTAACCCAAAATCGAGACATGCAGTTAATAAAGTATCATTCTTCATATTATCTCTAAAACATGAAGTACGTCTGTCCATTGGCAAGGTAAGTAACCGAAAGTTTTTAATTTGTTCCCAACTTTCCCTCCGTATGTTAGCTCACTTGATCACATTCCCAAAAAATATGACGCGTATGTCTCTGTTTCTTTTTCACAAAGAACACACGGTTTGATTGAACTAAACCAAACTGATTCAGTTTATCATTACAATATATTAATATTATGAAGGAGTTTATATATTGAAACTCTCAGTTTTCCTTCTAAAGTACAAATTCTGGGATTTAAAAAGCATGTAGCAATTCCAGTATCGTCCAAATTTAAACGTAAAACCTCATCGTGTTTCCAAACAAAAAAATATTGTATTATACCAATAAAGATATTATAGCATTTTTTTGAAGGCAACAACTCAAATGAATATATAGTTTTATCTATCTTAAACCTAATATTTGAATAATTAACCACATCGTTCTGCTCTCTGTAGAACCCGCTCTGCTCTCTGTAGTTTTGCGCCATCCGTTGACGAAATCTTTATATTGTTTACATCTGGCCCATGCCTGCCTAGCCTGCGAGCTAGATGTGCACGGACCGGGCATAATACTCTTGGCGACTACTACTACTAGTAAACGTGTACAGCTGGAAATAGGACCTGCTTGCGCGGCATTGGATGTGCAGCTCGGAGGTACGGTGCTGTTACATTTCCATTGTGTAATTCGATCCAGACGACAGAAGCCGGATCTGGCGTGTGATAAGATCGGAGATAGGACAAACATTTGGATTACGGTGGTGAAACAAAACGTACACACGACCTCAGGATACGACTGACTATTCATTGTGATCTTGTGTGTTTGTGGAACCATTTATTTTAATTTTCGCAAACAAAATGAAGAGGAAACGTGTAGAATAAAAAGGTCATCTGCAGAGAAGTGCAGTGTGGAGTCGAGTGGTATCAAAACTGTCTAAAGCAATACATTACACAGGTAGGTTTTATGTTACATCACTTTATGAGATTCAGAGCGAGTCGTCAGACTCATACTGCGTACCGCAGACCTTCCTCGGGCAGGCGCAGGCGGCTGAGCCGACGGCGACGGTATGTAGCAGCACTTGAATTGGAAATGGAAGTTGGATTATGCCTGGTTTGCTGGATCTGTTATTTTTTAAGCGGTAGTAGTATACAAATATATACTGATACGAGAGTCTCTGGTTGAAACTATGAAGAGCCCGAGGTTACGTGGACTGTACACTATTTTCCCGAGGGGCGCAGCCCAGATGGAATATAGTTAACAGTCATGACAGTCAAAGTAACCAACAGGGGCGTCATACTCGGTTTCAAACAGAGACTCTCACTCAGAGTCTCGGGATAGGATATATTTGTTTTATATCCGTCATAGAATTAACAGTAATTGCACTAAGAAAAATAAAGGAAAATGTAATGTACTTACGGTAACCCCTACGAGTAAGTGTGTCGCACGGCATACAGGTGCGCGCTATTTTTACTTGCGGTACGGATAGGGATACAATTCCATGAACGTATACTCTAGAGTCTAGTTAGTTAGTCGAGTACCATTTTTACCAATTTCATAAACCTATCAAACACTAATTTAATCCCCATTCTTATTTTAACTATAATCCTAACTTAAATTTGACGAACTTTAACCCAGTGTCAATCTTAAACTTTGCCAAACTTCCATACGGGCGTAGCACGCGATAATGTCTTTCACATGCACAGAAAAAATAGCGTACGGGTAGGGTCTACATAAGTTTGTACACACCATTCATTCTGCTTTTGAATTTAAGTTCAAATCGCGATCCCGCTGTCGAGAGTACAATAGTACTTTACTGTCGTACTCTCCGAGAGTACAATAGTACTTGTACTTTCCGACTAGTACGATACAGTAGTACTTTCAGAACGATTGTCTCCCAGACTCACAGAATAGTGTGTTTATGTTTCATCATGTGACATACTTTTGACCAACCAGAATTCAAGAAACGGACACAATGAGCGGATATAATATTGCACATATTGCTGGTATGCAGTAACATCAGTACATCCACAGATGGCAAGTTCAAAAAAATTTTATGAGTGAGATTTTCATGACTCGGCGTCTCGGCGCGCGCGTGATCGAGGGAGCGAAGCGACCAAGCTGCTTTTTCAAGTTTTAGCTCTTAATGGTGTGGTCTGGTGCTATTTTTTACTTATTTTGAAAGACAAAAGTGAAATATATACCCTCTACCTTCAATTGCAACTATCACTTTAATCTTTTGAGCTACATGTATGCTCAATATTATAGGCCCAAGTTGCAGACTTTTTTTTCCCCTGTCGGGTCCCGATGCGTGAGATGGTAAGACGGACCCTAAATGTGCGAGTCTCGCGCAGAATGCATGAGAATTGGTAGCTCTGGTACATCAGTCACAAGGATTTAGAAGCTGTTGTCTTGATTCTGAAACTAGAAATGCTGTCATGTCTGGTCTGTATTGTCTAGCTAGATAAATCTAACTTTTATATTAGTCTTGTGAGTGAAGCACTCATGTTTTGACATCACTATTAACTTCTCTGTATACACAGCCTACCATTTTCTGAAGGGAAATAACAAGATTGATTTAGGACAAAA
Source organism: Eucidaris tribuloides (assembly GCA_001188425.1). Taxonomy (NCBI): domain Eukaryota; kingdom Metazoa; phylum Echinodermata; class Echinoidea; order Cidaroida; family Cidaridae; genus Eucidaris; species Eucidaris tribuloides. Next base: position 14,616 of record JZLH01S0543459.1, read on the forward strand.
CGTCTATGAGATGAGCACTACCAAAATGAAAGGCATTGTATAACAATATTTCCATTGAAAAAAATATGACCTACATCATGATTCCCCATGCTACTAGGGTCTCTGATAAGGTCTGAAAATGAAGCCCTGAAAAATTGCAGACTTTCAAAAGGATCATTACGTGCTTTGAAAAGTAAAAATCACTGAGAGACTATTCCAGTTTCCCCCCAGGCATAGACTGCTGTATGGCAGAATTTTCTTTGGCCAACAATGAATTCATATGCCAATTTTTATCTGTAGATCTACATATTTTCAGTGACAGCATAACTGTCTGATCTTTTGTGTTCTAGGATGTTCATTTGTCCATTTAAACACTGTCAGATAGGTTAGATCAAGCCAAAGTTCAACAATTTTTGAAACGGGTCTTCCACAATGTTTTAGTGTCTTTGAGACAGTAGATAGGCCTACTGTCTGACTGTTTCAGCTGTGAAAATTTCACGATCATACATAAATTTCCTCTGTTGTACAATTATCAGAAATTGTTGAGAGTGAGACTGAATTTTGTTGTGTTGCTTTCATGGGTCAATTTCTATCGGGTCATAATACTTATTTCTCCTTAAATAATAATTAAAAATTCCAAGACGAACCTTTCCAACGTGAACTAGATCTAGTGCATTTTGTTTTGTTTCAACTCATTTTATTTTTGAGGTATTTTTGACTCACTTCCCATCATGTTACTACCCTTTAAAGTAGATGTGCATGTAGAATGATACCCAAACATGACATGGGATACATGTACATACTGATCTACTTGTACTGGCAAATTAGAAACTGTATTGTTTAAATCTACTTGTAACTGTGTCATAGTAACTCCATTTGCTTTTTTTTTCTACAGATTACTGGTATCTAAAGCAATATCCAACTGTTTCTGGCAGAATACACATCATAGAGAGCCCAGTTTCCAGTACCACCTTGGTAACCAACAAGCGCAGTCCTTGTTAACCTGTTGCCTCCGAGATTCTGAAAATCCCATAGAGTTAACACAGGGCAGATCCGGTACCCGAAGCCAACGGGTTAAACTCTGTGCAGTAATTGTTGTCCACAGATCTGAGGTCTAGCTGTACCCCAAAGAACTTATGAAATGGGATTTTGGCGACAACTCCGTCTATTGATATGGAAGAACTACACTTCCAGGAAACGACAAAAGGTATGTACATTGTAGGCCCTTTTTGCTGTTGTAAGGTCAAAGGTTATGGTGGAGGAGGAGGAACATCTGATTCCAACTTATTACCATAATAATTGCTGTGTGGATAGCGTGCAATCATGCATAAAGTATTGAAATGTAAACAATTCACATGGTAAATAAGTATTGGCACACAGTGGGGAGTGTATAAAATTTAAACTGGTAGTACATGTAAAATAACAGTGTACATGTATAACTCTTAACCGTGGGCGAAGTCGCAGATTGGCCTCCAAATAATACGACATGAAGTCACATAGATTTTGCATATGCCCCTGGCATGTTAAAGGCACTGTATCATACAAGTAGTTTCTAGTTTGAGAAAACATCTGAGCCTGGCATGATTCCTCATAGCTACCCAGTGTCTCTGGACACTTGGTCTAAAAATGAAGCGCCTGAAACAAAATTGCAGTTTAAACGCATCAAGTAAGTGCTTTAAAAAAGTAAAAAAATGAATTGCAGCAGACGCATTCGCAGCTTTCACCCCAATAGATCGACAGCCTGTTGCAGAATTGTTCAAATCTGCCTCGATAGGAAATTCAATGTGCGCATTTTGAATCCATGCACATTATTTGTACAGTGACAGGCATAACTGTCGCACACTTTTGTGCTTCTAAGGTGTTTCATTTGTCTCTATCCAAACAATACCGATATGTCAGAAAGCAAAGGTTTGGCAATTTTTTAAATTAAGGCTCCACACTGTTATATGTGTCTTTAAATGTAATAGGCTAAAATTTTGGAGCTCCAAATTAAAAAATTGTCATACTTTGATATCTGCAGCTAACCATACATGTAGCTAGTAGTAGTCTTTAATGGCACGAGTACAACACCCGTAGAATACAACAGTTTGGAAATAAATGTATGCTTGCACTGGCAAGATAGGAATGGCATAAAACAATTTGTTCTCGCGTCGCGAGTAAAAATGCCTAGATCCACACACAGTAAGTCTATGGGAGGCAAAATGCGGCAGGTGAATCTGCGTCAACTTACTGATTTTTCAATTTTCACTTTTTAAGCCACTAAATAATCATTTTCAAATACAATTTTTTAGGCTTTTTGTTTAGATCTTTATCAAAAGACACTTGGACTCAGAGGCATGGAGGATTACATGTGTATGTAGCTCACATTTTTTAACTGTGCTAAATGTTAGCAATGCTTTAAGAGTTTAAAATCACATACTGCAATCTTTACCAAACTTTTGTGAGGACACCATGCTGTTAGCAGAGTTGATGGCTAAAATGAATACAATGGTTCGTTGGAAGCAATGAGTCACAATATGCTCTAGGACTTGCCTATGGACACAGTTTACCTTGGAACTGGTTTTACAGTATGCTTGCAAGGAACCATTACATGTACCAGTAACCAGTACCAGCCTTTTTGTTGAAGTACAGTATACAAGACTGGCCTGAGTTGTGGGAATTTTTTCATTGATGGACTTTTCATGCGCAAAAAGAATGTTCATAATACACTTACACTGTACTCACCAGAAAAAAAAAAGCCAAATAAATAACCAAAAGCGCACCACCCGGTTACTGGTACGATGGTTTGTTGTACATGCTAAGAATTTTTGACAAGGCTGAGGGACTTTCTGTGCCTACATGTATCTAAGCCTTGTTGATCAAGCCTCGCCCATGATGTAAGCTGTCTGGAACGGAGTGTGGATATACTGCTGCATGCTTGAAAGGTGGCATAAATTCGCATCCACAGATATTTAGCGCTTTTCAACCTACACTCCGGAGTTACTCCGAGAACTTTACTTCACTTCACGTCAATATGACAGTGGTCACGTCACCTTCAATATGAAAGTGGCTAATAAGGGGTCATTCCAGGCCTGGTTTTCTCCTGCTTGCAAATTCAGTTCCACCGAGAATGCCTAATAGGTCGTGAAGTTTTTGTAGAATTTATTCTGAACATAGCTTATGAAAAAGTGGAAAAAAAGGGTTGAAATTCTGGAAGGACACTGATAGGCTGATCAGGTGGTGAGATATGAGTGCAATATCAGCCAAAAATCTATCCCCCCCCCCCCCCAGGTAAAAATTATTTACACCTTACACAGTTACGTACTTGCAGGCTAGCAGGATGTGTAAGCTTCAGAAGGCCCATCATCTAAAAAAAAAAATTCTTTTTTTGCGTAGTGGCAACCCATTATAAGTCAGGACCACAAGTTTTTCCTTGTTATAGCTGATTGCCTCACTACAAAAGCACAGTAGGCCTACATGTATGAAAACACACAAATCATTGACTACATGACTACATAAAAGTAACAAGATTTGTTCCAATTTTACAGCTGTGTGTGTGGCATGTTGTTTGGTGTGATAGTTGTTCCAAACATATAAAACTGAATTGACTGACTACAAATTGAAGTCACAGAAGTAAATCAGCTTGTTTGCATGGACTGACAGTTTCTAGTCATCGCCTTGTGTTGTGCTTCCCTCACTAGCCAACATATGCTAAGGTGGGTACTCCGAAAACAGAGTTGATGTCCTTTGTTGTTGTTTTTAGCTCACCTGAGCCAAAGGCTCAAGTGAGCTATTGCGATCGCTTTTTGTCCGTTGTCCGTCGTTCGTCGTTCGTCGTGCATCGTTCGTCGTGCGTAAACTTTTACACATTTTCAGCTTCTTCTTCAAAATGCATGATTGGATTTGGCCCAAACTTGGCAGGAATGATCCTTAGGGGGTGGGGATTGAAGAGTCCTCAAATGGTAGACCTGGCCCCCCCCCCTAGGGGCCCAGGGGCAGGGCCCTAAAGGGCCAAAAGTAGGTAGTTTTTAAACATCTTCTTCTCTAGAACCAGAAACAGTTTAGTTAAGCCACTTTGTGTGTAGATACCTCTATATAA
>JZLH01S0543470.1:3684-21441 GCA_001188425.1 Eucidaris tribuloides
TTGAAACGGAAAATCACCGTCCCTAAATAAAACCCATGCAATTATCAGAATTACTTTGAAACCCCAAAATTCTTTCATTAATGAGATTTGGTTACATCAGTACACTGTATAAATGAGAGTTTTCTGTATAACAATGTTGAAGCTGTTTTTGTTGCTCGATTATAATGATGTTAATATATGTGAAGTAGCTCCATTAATTAAATAAATCCATCTCAGTTTCCAAATATTGTGTTTTCATGTATCATGAAGTAATTTTCTATTACATGTCTCCAGACACTAAGTTAACTGCAAAATTCACAATATCCACACCATCAAAGAAAGCATGTGTTTATGTTGTCTTTCCAGTCATTTAATGATCATTTAGTTCAAATCTCATACTTCAACAACTTTCAAAAAAAGTTTGTAAAGCATTATACCATTACCATCTGGGTTGGCATATTTCCTGTTTTTTGTTGAATTTTCCCGGATACTGCCCAGTGTAAAATTGGCTTTTCATGTACAAACGCAAAGAAAAAATATATATTTCCCATACACTTGGATGGGAAATATGATTCTGACCAGGAAATATGCCAACCTTTTTTACAATGCACTAAGTACATGTAGAGGCTTGTTCCAATTTTTGTTATGTGAGAAATATTGTGTGATTTACCTATCATATACAGTATATGAACAAGCCATGGGCATCAACTGGGGAAACACATCTCCACCCCCCCCCCCCCAACTGTCAAAACTGAAGGGATCAAACCATTAATATGTAGTCCCTTGTCTTTGATGGGTGAATAATACATACATGTAATAAAATTACATTCAATATGATTGACAGTCATTTTAATTTTCTCAAAAGTGAAATTTCAAGGTATTTTTTTCCCCAAAAAGCCCTACCCTCCCTCACCAAAAGAGTCTGCCCTGGTGACTCCCCCTTCCACCTTTTGAGAAGCTTTTGACTACCTTGTGACAAGTAATTGTTCATAACTGGTAGGGTTGCAAAATTCCCGGGAATTTTCAGAGTGGAAAATTTCCGTGGGAATTTTTGGAAATTTTCCGGAAATATTGGGAATTTTCGGCAACTTTCGGAAACTTTGCAAATTTACATACTTTATTTGAATTTTGAAATTGATCATTAATTTTAATATCAGAAATATGGTGATATCAAAACATTTACTTTAACACAAACAAGGAAGGAGATATGTAACAATGTAAAGTCAAACAGTGATTTATGTTTGTTTAGTTAAATCATAGAAACATTAAACATGAATGAACATTGCTTGACTTACAGATCACTGTACAGATTGGCTTTGTTTTCAACATTATATGTGCGTAATGTTAGCTCAACCAGCCAAACCAGCCTGATGGTACATGTACATGTACTCAAACTTTGTGAATTAAATAGCAATACAATGAGCAATTTCACTTTTGAAATAGACATTTCAGTGGAATTTTTCACTTCATTTCATGCACTGCACACATTGTACATTACAATGTGGGATCAGAAAACATTCAGATTACAGTGTATCTCATCCATGCATGTGTAATGTGTGTGTTCTCTCATTCGGGCCGATTTATTCTGATGAAAGGCCCAGACAAGCCAAAAGAGAGGTAAAAACTACTTTAGTCTTGTGGAGAAGCGCTATACAACAGAATACTGATGAAATTTTCCAAAAATAAAATAATTTCCATTTAATATTGAGAAAAATTAAAATTCCCAAAATTCCCAACCCTTTGAAAATTCCCGAAACTTTCCAAAATTCCCGGAAAATTTCCAACTCTTTGCAACCCTAATAACTGGTGGTATTACAGAAGATACTATAATGAAACAATGATCTTTGTGACAATAAAATGAACAAATCAACTGTTACACTCCGTGAAATGTTTGGTTTCTTCAATTTTGGTATAACATACATACTGCTTCCTTGGAGCCCAGCTGAAAATATCTCTGGACTCATCTTCAATGCTTTCTAAGATATTGTCACCAGAGCAATTGTCACCGGAGGATATTTTGCATTGCTGATTTGCAAGGAGGGAGGGCAAGGGCGTAGGCTGGGGGGGTGCACTGGGTGCAGGTGCACCCCCCCCCCTGCAGAGCCATAGGAGTTCCGCCCCTGGCAAGCAAACAAAATTTGTACCACTTTCTCTACTTTCAACGCCTGATTTACTCAACTTTAGTTCCACCTCCCCAAGATGTGCACCTCCCCGTGCCCAAACCAGCCTACGCCCTTGGAGGGGGGGGGGGGGAATATATTATCAGGACCATTACCCCCACCCCAGCTGATAGCTGGTCCAATAACCTGGACCCTTATATATTAAACGACAAATGTTTCTTCATATATGCCCAATAACAGGTTCAGCGACAGTGACTCTGCACATATACATGTACATGTATGGACATTCAATTAAACACAGTAAGGTTGCTAATTAATACAATGTATTCTCAATGGGACTAGTATAGCGGCCTTATGATAGAACAATGACAATTTGACCTTGACCTGCACAGCATGTAAAATTGCATTGCTCTCATGTTGTTTAAAAAATGTGTAAGATGTTATTGAACTTGAAACAAATAAACAGTTTATTTTCAAAGCTAAAATATGTGTGTAATAACAGTAACATATCTTTTTGGATTACACAAGTGTGATTGTGCAGATGTGTGTGACTACATGTATGCATGGACTATATGTGCAAAAAAGGTGAAGGTGCAGAATTCCCGAGAAGATACTGGAATATCTAGTGCCCAAGTACTTTACTCCCCATCTCCCTTCTATTCTCTATATGTTTTACTTACACGTTGGGTCAATAAGGGGGTTAGCAATATTACAATGTAAGACAAGGTTCAAGCTTCTACCACCATTTGACTGCCAAATACCCGAAAATAATTGAACTTTATTCTTCATAATAAAAGATATGTTTCTAGACTGAAATTGGTGGATGAATTCATTCTGATAAGCAGAAATGCAAAATAATGCCTTTTTTTAGAAATATTCTATAACTTCGTTTTTGTTTGAGTATGTTCAGTAAGCTGAGCGCGCGGCAATCTATATCCATTCTAGTACCATTGCAACTTTTTTGACGTCCGCATACATACACTCACGTCTCCGACTTGTGGGGCAAGAGGGCGAGGGGGGGGCTGTTACTCCCGGACAAATCTACTTTACCTTAATCAAAACTCTTGTCTTTATTCAGCCAGAGTGACCAAACACTATAGTTTCCTTATCAATAATAGAGAAGCAGGTTAATGTACAGGTACATGTCCTAGAAGCCGACTGAGGCACATGTTGCCTTAGAACAGTTGCTCATAGTAAAATACATGAATGTTTATGCATAGCCATTACTGTCGACAAAGTTTGCTCTTAGCACCTGACGAGGTGCTGGACGCTTACCAGACATAGCCACAACTAATGTAGATGCATATTGCATTTTATGCAATATCATAAAAACAGGTGGTATTTGAGAGATTGTACCACGTGTGTTTTGAATTTGGGGTCCAAAGATCAAGTAAATTGATAACCTGTATAAAAATTATTTTGAAAAATAGAGGCTACTGTATCAAATCTAATCACTTATGGGAAGTTATATTGAGCATGAATTGATCTAATTTTCGAGGCCTGTGCATGATTGGTTTTCCTGACATATATTTTTTAACAAGTGCCTGATTTTTTCACACTTGGGTGAGTAAGCATTTGTTCGCCATTTTTTCTCTGCCCGTTTTTTCAATACCAATAAAATCCAAATCAATAACTCGAAGCCATAAATTCCGTCATAACAGGGAAATTCAGGCATCTAAGCTCCTTCCTATCGAGATTTATACGTTCAAAAAAGGCGCATCACTCGAAAATGGCTTTTGGGGGTATATCATTTGTCAGGGAAATGGTATATCGTTGGTTTGCCAATTAAAGTACTGTAGTAAATTACCATGCAAAAACACTCTTCACGGATGGAAAGAAATGCTAGAACTAATGAAAACATAACAAAAAGTGAGCATAAATCCTATTTGTGAATACTTACAACCATTTCAATGTTGCTGTGATAAAAATTTTGTCCACCAAAATGGCCTTTTTTGCCCAAAATTGCCATAAATCTGCTTTTCCTCAAAAAGTCACTGAAACATACAAGGTCTAGTTTGCAAACTGAAAAATACATTTATTTCTTCCTATCAGCACATGACTAAAGCTACTTTTAACCATGTAATGTTCCTTAAAATATTTTATTTCACACTTTTGACATCAAATGGGTGTAAGATTAGTGACCCTTGTCGTACTAAGAACATATTTTTGGTTCTCCCATATGTTTTCAAAGGGTAAGGAAATTTGAGAAACACAGGCATTTAAATTAGAGTTGCATGACTAAGTCACCAAAAGTCGGAGTCGCGACTATCTTCAAGGAGTCGTGACTCGGACGTTAGGAATGCAAGAGTCAACTCTCTGGATCACTGTGAAAACATCAATGACAATCAACATCGCAGTCTTTTCATTTCATTGTTACATAAAATCATGGCCAGTTCAGTTTAAGTAGAGACATATACGGGGTATATACTCAGGTTGTAGAACTGAAATCATTGAAGGAGGACACTGAACAGTATAGGCTGTAGTATGATTCTTTTTACCTATTGATCATGCCGACAGACCCAAACGCAGAGAGTCGCCAAATAGTCAGAGTCGTGACTTTTAATGGGCGACTAGTCACTCCAAAAAATCCTGGAGTCGTGCAACACTAATTTAAATACTACACTTTTAAGCAGAGTGTAATAGCCCCCATTTTGACTCAAATGAGAAAAATAGGACTACCAATCTTTCTTGATGAAAACGCATAGATAAATGCTTGTTATACGAGAGACTCTCGTCACAAATTCCTTGGGACCAGGAAGATTACTATATTACATCAAAATCTAGTTATTTTAAGACTGCAAAAACAATAAAACATGAAATTTTCAATTTGGGGAATGGAATTTCTTATAACAAGATTTTGTTATACAATGTATAAGTGTTCATTATAAGAAGAGTCCACTGTATAATAAAATGCATTTCTCTTGTATTCTGTTCACCACGGCACTGACAATGTACATACATTAAAGGTTAGTGACATGATTGGGAACACTTGAAAATGCCTCAAGAACCAAATGAGTTGAAATGTATACCAACTATACACTAGCTGGAGTGGATCTCCCAGCTGGAAGGATTTGTCTGTAATTTGTTTAGTTCAGGAGAATCAAGCATGAACATACATGTACTGGTACATGTATTTTAATTTTATCGGGGCATGATAAAAATAAGACCCATAGAGAGCCACACAGCAGGTTGCCTTCCACGAGGGATATTGACATCAGGTATTCTAGAATTAGTCAACGTTTGACTACAAGATTTTCACAGCAGAATCCTTGCATAGTTTACTTGATTCTAGAGTAGTTTCAGCCCAAGTGGAGGACTAACCCCAATCATGTCATTTACCTTTATTACGTACCAGCAGTTTAAGAATACTACTTATCTCTGATTGAATTGCCCCCTTTACCTGGGACTCATTGGGAGTAGGCAGTCACATGCATCAGCCCTACAGGAAAGTATTGATGTTGACTTTCGACAACAAATGAATTCCTTTTATTTTTCTCAAATTGTTTTCTTTGTGTGTATGTACACGTGTGTGTGTGTTTTACTAATCTTGGGCAATAAGGCAATTTTCATAGCATTGTTTTATTTTACCAAGGTCACTGGAACATTTCATTAACTGTACTTGATGGTGCTAAACACCTGTTATGGGTGGGGGATGGGGGAGGGGGGGGGGTTCCAGGGAAATGTGATGAAGCCCATTCTTCAGTCACTGATGATGACAATTCCACATAATTACAATCCATTGCAGGGCTCCACACTAATGTTTTTACCTCCTTTCCCTTTGGGCAAGTGAAATTATAACTTTCAGATATTTACTTGCCCGAATGAATAATTTACTTGCCCGAAAATAAAAATAAAAACACATTAAAAATAATTTCTTTCTCATCTTGGGCAATAAGGCAATTTTCATAGCATTGAATTGTTTGTTGTTTTGATTCTAGGCATTGCAAAAGGTATGATTTATGAATTTAAAGAGTTATAAAATGAAATACAATGAACAAAATTATGATGAAATCAACTGAACACAAAATTTTAGACATATTTTGTTCGTTTTGGTAAGATTTTGGGACAAGTTTGCTCATTTCATGATCGAAATTTCACTTGCCCAATCGGGCAAGTAAATGTTAACATTTGGAGTTTTTACTTGCACGACATGAAATTTTACTTGCCCCAGGCAAGCGGGCTAGTGCTAGTGTCAAGCCCTGCCATTGTATTGCTTTATAAAAAGCTCTTGCCTTCATCCACAACCATACATTGTCAAATTTTCAGGTATATTCAGGTATATATTTCTTTCATACAATATGCAAAGAAAATTTTAAAAAGAGAAAATATAGATACAATTTGTACGCATATTCATATTTATTCTTTGTTCTTGTGTGTATGTTTATGTATGTGTATGTGTTTACGTTTATGAATGTGTCCATATGTCTGTGTTTATGTATATTCTATGTGTGTTTCTACACGCATGTGTGTATGTTGTACATGTACAGGGGAACCTCATTATAACGAGGACCTAAAAACCATGAAAATTACTTTATTATATTAAGTTTCTCACTATATCAGGGTACAAAAACAAAGAAATATAAAGAGTTGGGGCCTGCAAAATCACCTTATAACAGGATTTTGTTATAACACCTCTTTATATCGAGGTTCCACGTTGTACATGTATGTGTCAGACCTGCCAACCGGTACAATTTTTCCAGGGCAGTTCTGGCCTTATTACAGTTATTAGGCGGTACGGTAAACAAAAGGTTACATAATGAGAAAAATGAAATTAGAATTCGAATGAGAAAAATATTTGAAACAGCTAAACAAAGGTTTCCTTATGAGAAAAACATGAATAAAACATACCTTTTGTTCCGTCACTCACCAGTGAATGTAAACACGTCATTTCCATTACAATTTGGACATTGTATTAAAATCACTGTAGTAACCAAGTCATTTGGTTTCATTTATTTTAGTCATTCATGTTCTATTCGTATTATAATCAACGTTTTTGTTGTTGAAGGCACCGCCTAGTAACTGTAATAAGGACAGGACTGCCCTGGAAAAATCGTACTGGTTGGCAGGTACGATGTGTGCGTGTTTCCTTATCAGGGTGGGGGGGGGGGGGGGGGGCTGCCCCTATGGTTTTCAAACTTATAAAAAAATCAAAAAGGGTTTTTTATGCTCGTCACCTCCTAGTGTTGCTGCCCATCGCCCCTCTAAGATTATAATCTGGTGCCACACCTGTTTCCCAAACATCCACAGTTTTAACATGGCATTCAGTTCATTTCAGGAAGCAATGGGTAACTGATACAGTGGTATCCACACAATGGGAAACTCCTGTAACATGGGTAGGTCAAATTTAGCCAAGCATTTCTTACTGAAATTCATGCCACTCAACATGTTACTCCTAAATGGGTAAACAATTCTGACAAGTGCCTATACTGCATTATGTGGAGACCACTGTAACAGTTACTTGTGGATTAACAATTGAAGTGCTGTTTTTTTTCAAACCTTTATTTTTACTTTTCAGAGACATTGATAACATTATACGAATAGGGCCATGTACATGTATCTCATTTTGTAGAAATGGTAACATTGTTACATATGTCCCCAATATCACAACTACATGTATCTTTATGTGTCTTTATATGAAGTGAGCCGTGGGAGTTGCGGTGGAGTTCCTGGCGACTAGTCGCCGCCCATTCCCCGTAAAAGCTTTTTTTTTTTGGCGGGGGATGGGTGGCGGCACACTGCAGGGAGGTCCGCCGTGGTTTTTGCGGTTTGCCGTGCATTATACCGGTCTTCCACCGTGGAACCATGGCTTTTCACTGTGAATCGTGGGAATTGCAGTGGAATAGCCGTAGTTATTTTTGCGGTTCCCCGTTAAAATGTGGGCGGTTATTTGCAGTGTATGCATATCTAATTTTCACTCAATTTATGTATTCAAGCTTTTTGTATACGTATATGATTGTATTTTGATTGTTATTAATATTGTCAATTTGTCATGTAATGCCAGTGAAAAACAAATTTCCATTTTTAATGGACAATAAATGAATAAATTCAATTCAGTTGTTCCATTCTGATTTCATACTGGTAGCCATCCTTATCCATTGCTCATCAGTTGTCCGGCAAGAAGGGCCCTATCATATCGTCGGCGTTCATCCGAACCGTGGTATCAGTCGATTTTGAGAATTTTGCAGAAAACGAAAGTACAAGTCCTAATCTATACATCGTTAAATTTCTAGAAAGCAATTTATTTTATTTTTTGAGATATGTGGTGATTTTAAAGGCGATGCCATATAAATATTTGATAAAATGCGCAAATCCCATTGGAAACGTGTGCTGTAGCACAGCAAACAACAACTGCGCGCACTTAATATACAAATACGCGGTCAGCATACGCGCTGCATTGACTTTGCACGTGAAAGAGAGATACGACGGTTTGCTTGATAGCGCGTATTGAAAATGCGGTCAGCGTTGTTGAACTCCCTATGGCGTTTTAGTACAGGGAAAATCTAAACCGCTCAAACCAAAATTACAAGCATGTAGCTCTTTTGCAATATTTTCTCTGATTCTTGGTTCTGTGTAAAAATATAGATATCAATGTTAAGCAATAGTCTTGGTCTTTCTCACCATGTATATTTCTAGCAATGAACATCTTGTAATGCTTGGGACAAAAAGTGGCAATTATAGTAAACTTTGAAATCCATTTTCTCTGAAATGAGTTTCGCACTGTTGTATCGCGATACAACGGTTCGGATGACCGCTGACGATATGTTCAAGGTAGGAGGGCCTTGACAGTAAATTTTCTATAATTTGAGAAATATTGCCTCATTTGATATTTGCATTTAAAGATTGATTCCAGGATTTGCAAGTCCATCACTTCCCTTCATTATCAAAACCAAATGGTAGTTTAGTACTTACAAATGGTGTGTTGAAAGTTTGAGATCCATATGTCACAAATTTGTTGTTTTATGAGAAAAACTAATAACGATAGGCTACCAGAATATTGTTCTTTCCGCATTTTAAATTTTGCTCAAATTGCGGATCACGGTTCACATGACCAGCGGAGCACACTGATTGGTTAAACGGCTAAACTTCGCGCGACCTTCGGCTAATGGCTGATTGGACAATGGAATGGCCCATGCATGTCAATGTCACTGTGTAAATTTTGAAGTTTAAATGTCCAGATTTTCACTAAAACTACGTATTCTACCCAAAGGTTCTATAACAGATGTTTATTTATACTAATCTTCACATTGTAGGATCTGAGCTAATTTCATTCATTTTGCCATTTTCTGGCGTGCAAATCCCGTACTCTGTCTTTAACAGACTGACAGAAGACAGTATCTAAAAATGTCTCACTACTTTGATTTCATGTGAAAAGAGCCAATGGTTTTCAAGTTAGAGACAATATATTGTTATGGCCCTTCTGCCGGACAAATGACGAGCTGAATGATGCGATGCTGAATGAGCAGATAGCGAATAGATCATCTCCTAATGGTGATCAAGCTTGTTGAATAGCATGATGAATTACACTTCAGTATTGCAAACCAGCATTAAAGGCAATGGTGATCAAGCTTGTTGAATAGCATGATGAATTACACTTCAGTATTGCAAACCAGCATTAAAGGCAAGGTTCACCCTGACATCAAGTTGGTTTTCATCGAAGCAGAACAATGAGAGAAACATATTAATGAAAGTTTGGCGAAAATCCACCAAAAAATAACAGAGTTATGAGGTTTCAAAGTTTTAGATTTGTGATTAACTGCCCATTTTTAATGGTTCATGTTAATAGAATGGGGGCTTTTTCATAAAAGCATGTATGAAATAATGTTTCTGATAATATATTGAATGCACAGGTAAAATCATTTTTAAATTTCTGAGAAAACAGCACTTTTATAGAATTTATATCACATGACTTGTGGGGAGCTGCTCGCATGTGACGTCACAAATTTAAAAGTTTAAAATTCCATAACTCTGTTATTCTTTGGTGGATTTTCGCCAAACTTTCATTAATATGTTTCTCTCATTGTTCTGCTTTTATTAAAATCAAGTTGATGTCAGGGTGAACCTTGCCTTTAATGTTTTTGACTTTGGACTCAGCGAGGGCAAACTTTTTCCTAGATTTAATTTTTCCCTTAATTCCCTGTTTTGACTTTTTCATTTAATGTTATCTACATTATAGTAGTAGTAATTGTAGTAATATCATAGTAGTAGAGTATAAGTAGTAGAAGTAGTAGTAGTCGTAGTAGTAGTAGTAGTAGAAGTAGTAGTAGTAGCAGAAGTAACAGTACTAGTAGCAGTAGTAGTAATAGTAGTACACATAGTAGTAGTAGTAGTAGTAGTAGTAGTAGTGGTAGTAGTAGTAGCAGCAATAGTAATCCAGATTTTTAAATCCAGTTTTGTCCCCAATTTTATGTGTTGCCGGATTCCCATCACTGGTATGAGGCTTTTCTGGAGCAAAAATTTTACATCCGGATGCCATTCCTGACGCCAACCTGGGACAGGTGGTTCTCGTTGCCAAGATACCAGAAGCAGACCCTCAAATAGTCTGACTGCCAGACCATTATTCTGGAATCAACAGCCAAGACAGTCTCCGCGGACGGCCCCTGCTTCGCAAGGGTGGTCTGAAATTCAGACTAGCCCTCAAAAGAAACCCGACCCGACATCACCATTGTCATCATCATCATCATCATCATCATCATCATTATTATTGTTATTATCATCATCATTATCATCGTAATCATCAACACTATTATCATTATAATTATCATCACCATTTTCATTCTTATCATTTGGCAGAAGGCTGGGGAGGCAAGTTGCCCTTGTTGCCCCTATTGACTACTGAATATATGCTAAAGCTGACCAGTTTAAATTCCTTGTGTCGTAAAGGTAAATGACATGATTGGGAGTAGTCCTCAACTTGGGCTGGAACTACTCTAGTATCAAGTAAACTATGCAAGGATTCTCCTGTGAAAATCTTGTTGTCAAAAGTTGACTCATTCTAAAATAAACAATGTCAATATCACTCGTAGCACGGAAACCTGCTGTGTGGCTCTCTATGGGGCTTATTTTTATCGTCCCCGGAAAAAATTAAGATACTCCTTTGTTTATGCTTGATTCTCCTTAAGTAAACAAATTACACACAAATCCTCCCAGGTGGAAATCCACTCCTGCTAGTGTATAATTTGGTATATATTTCAAATCATTTGGTTCTTGAGGCATTTTCAAGTGTTCCCAATCATGTCACTAACCTTTAATCTCATATATAACAAAAACCTATTTTCACTCTAGACATAAATTAGTGTTCTGGTAGATTTTCGATCTGTCATGAGTGGTGAGAGATGTCAAGGAACAAATGGAATATGATCAATGCACAAAAATTCCTTGCATGCACAATTCTTCACCTCCCATGATGAATTGGCGAGGAAACAACACTTCATATAAAATAGCTGACGATTTTTGAAGAACAAAAACCAAAAACAAAACAAACTTGTGCAATGTGAAGGTTAGGGTGTCAGTTACATTTTCTTCCGATTTAGGATGAAGAAAGGTCTTTCCAGCCATACCAAGTTCATACTTACTTTGATTATTATGTTTTTACATATATCTTTATACAGTAGACTCTCGTTATAACACACTCCTTGGGACCAAAATGATTTCTTTGTTATCACAAGGTAGCCAAAAAAAATACAAAGAACTTTAGCACATACCTGCCAACCAGTACGATTTTTCCAGGGGAGTTCTGGTCTTTTTACAGTTATTAGGCGGTATGGTAAACAATAAAAAGTTACATAATAAAAAGAAAATTAGATTAAAGTGCGAATAAGAAAAATATTAGAAACAGCTGAACCAACAGTTTTCTTATGAGAAAAAGCATTCAAAACAAACCTTTTGTTTCGTCACTCACCAGTGAGTGTAAACACGTCATTTTCATTACATTCCAGGCATTGCATTAAAGTCACTATAGTAACCAAGGCATTTGGTTCAGTAGTTTCATTTATTTTGGTCATTCACGTTCTATTCTCATTACAATCTACATTTTTGTTGTTGAACACACCGCCTCAAACTGTGATAAGACCAGACCTGCCCGGGAAAAATCATACTGGTTGGCAGGTATGTTGGCACTGTAAAAATTTATTTGTTATATCAGTGTTCTTTATAACTCGAGTCTACTGTACAAGCATACATCTTATAATCCATGACTATACTCAGTGAATTCACTCACCACTGTCCATCGGCAGTCTTCCCAATCTTCTTCTGAAAGTTTTTCTGTCTTCGTTCCTCCTTCTCTTTCTTGGCTATCTCCTGTCTTCTCTCTCTCCTGTCCAGAATCTTGGTGATTGCAGCTGAGACGTTGCCCCCTGCGGCCCTCAGTCCCAACCTGGCCTCGGCCATGTCATACCCCATGGCCAGCAGCTGCATCAGTTTTGTTTCATCAACTTGGAGAGATGTCAGTATTCCATCAGCCTGAAAAAAAAGGCAAGCAAACAAAAACATACATATAAGTATTAACTCTTTGTGTGCGGGACCCTGAATCCCGTGCGTGCGGAATTAATTTCAAAGATCGGGAAAGGAAATAACTAACTGACTTCAACTAGCCATAACTTTGCACAACAACGTTTTTAGGAAAAATGTCGTAAAGGAAAGTTGAATACATTTTAACAGACCGTTCTTATGATAAGGCGTTTGGAAATATACATCTGAATTTTGTAAAGTAATGGCTAATTGTAACCAACATACATGTAGTTCTAAGCTTCCTGCTTGAAAATATACAACTCCATTCAAATAATACAAGAGGGTAAACCACAAGTTACACATAAAAACCTGACTTGTTACAAGTTCATGAAAGAGATGAGTCACCAAATAAGAAGTGAATGAAGAGATTATCAGTGAATAGCGCGTCTTATTATAATTGACCTTTCCAGAATTCTTCAAAGTTCACTTGTGTCTAATCCTGTGTCCTATTGTATCACGAAGCCTTGATTGTATTTATCAATTTTTCTGGTTCCTTAAGAATCTAACATAATACCCCCGTACTTGAGGAATGTAAACAATACCCGGAGATTACTGCTAGCATAAGGAAAATCAGTGTAATTCGGGTGAATACAATTGTTTCTGCGTTTGAGCATGAAATGCGAATCCCGCACGCTGCAGGGAGTGCATGGGTGCGAATACCGTGTGTAAAGAGTTAAACAGGAAAACAAAATTATTGGAGGTTTAATCAGAAAGCCCTCATCACCCTCAACATAATTATTCATCAATAATTTAAGAACCTGTTGGTATAGTATGACCACTAGTCAAGTCCGGACTCGAGTCCAATTTTAGTAGACTTGGACTCAGACTTGTCCTTATGTAAAATGAATTGCAAGGTTTTAGATAACTGCGGACTCAGAACTTGTGGACTTGACTACAATTCTGGTACAATACTTCTGAATGATTGCAACAACTCAAAATATCCCTCCCCTCCCAACAAGCAAGTTTTAGCAGTGGGAAAAGCATGTACCCCCCCCCCCAACTGAGCAAGATTTGAATAACTGATAAAGCTCATGATCCTCCTTCCCTAAAATAGGAATATTTTAGTGAGTGCAAAAGCATTCAGTCCCCATCTACCTCAGCCCCATCAACCACACATTTTGGGCAACTAGAAAAGGTGTACAAAACCTCCTCCATTAAGCCATTTTTGTGTAAAAGACATATCTATATATTATATACTGTTGCTCAATATCAAACAATTGCCTGTGAATTAAAGATGCTACATGTATATAATACTGTGGAAGATCCGTTAAAAATTATCAAACTTTGCTATCTGAAATATCTGACAGTGTTTGAATGGACAAATAAACAAAAGTTTGGACAGTTTAGCTGCCACTAGTAAAATATGTGCAGATACAAATTGGCAAATGAATTATTCTCAGCCGATAGGAAATTCTGCAACACAGCAGTCTATGGGGAAAAACTGGAATGGTCTCTCAATGATTTTCACTTTTTCAAAGCACTTTATGATCGTTTTAAACTGCAATTTTTTCAGGGCTTCATTTTTAGACTGTATTAGAAAAACTGATAGCATGGGGAATCATGTACCTCAGATTTTTTGAACTGGAAACATTGTCATAAAATGCCTTTAAAGTTAAACTGAACTTACTTTGTCCAGTAGAGTCTTAGCCTTTGACATCTGTCGTTGGTAGAAGGCTAATATCCCCTATACGAAAGAGAAAGACAACTTAGTTAACAGTGCCGTGAGAAAAATGTTGCTATGGCAGGCGTATATACATTGGCCAGACTATGGACAAGAGCATATATTGTTCAGACTTCTGCATTAACTTCAATATATGCAACAAAGAGGTCTCTAAATGACAGTTTTCAATTGTTAACAAGACTGTCTTTACGCCATAAATCCATACAGTTGGCAGTGAATTTAAGCAATGGATACATCATAATCATAAATAATACTCCATTTTCTCATCTCTATGTTTCCAATCCAAGTAAGAACTAGACTAATTGTGTGCTATAAGTGGTCAACACTCCTATACAGTACAGAAACATGGACGCTTAAATAGCTTAACAGAAGGAAAATTGAAGCATTTGAATTGTGGGTTATAGAAGACTACTATCAATATCATGAACAGAACACAAAACAAAGAAGTGTTACAGATGATGAAGACAAACAAACAACTGATGAATACAACCAAAAAAATAAAATGCAAACATTGCAGATATATAATTAGGAAGACTGGATTTCAGAGGATGTTGTCGGAAGTAAGGAAAGTGATGACAAAGAAGACCAAGAACCCAATGGACGGATGATATCAAGAAGTGGACACAACTGAGATATGGAGAATGCATCAGAATGGCCCAAGATCAGAAAATGTGGCTCTCCGTGGTAGCTGAACTGCTGGGAGCAGATGGCACATAAAGAAGAAGATTTTTTTCTCCAATCATTACAGCTATTATATGGTAGTACTCTTTCAATAAATACTATATTTTTCATCTTTATTTCTTAACCTGCTGGCGATGGTTTGATTGTGATATAACACACATTTGCCATAGACCTCAAGCTCGAAGATTATCTCTCACTCATCTTTCCAACAGCGGTTAATAATGCTACGTCCGTGTACACCATTATCAGTGAGTAATTCACAAAATCAGGGCAATTTTGAGAACACTAATGGGGGGGGGGGGGGGCCCGGGGGTAACGCAAAAGCTCACCTGAAGTAGATAGCAGACTGACGATACAATGCCAGTTCTTGTGCCTGCCTATCACCTTTCAGTACCGTCAGTCGTTCCATGTGTTCCCCATAGCTGCGCTTGAAGCAGTCCTCACAGGTCTTCAGTCTTGACTCTATCAGTTCAAAGGTCAGGAGGTTAAAGGTTAAATGTCACATGCAGCAAAATGGAAAGCTCTCTCTTCTTTCTTTACTCAATCTTGTGGGCACACTGGTTACAGTCCGATAGATCAATTATTGAAAAGGGTCCTATAGACCAATTTTCAAAAAGGGTCCGAAAGACCGAGGGTCCGATAGACCAATTATGGAATGGGTCCCACAGACTGATTAACTGAAAGACAATCAGTCCATCGGATCGTTTTCCATCATCAGTCTATCGGACCCTCTGTCTAAAGGGTTTCCACAGGGCACACCCAGGTAGTAAATAAAATCTTATTTGGGGGGGGGAGGGCTTGATATCAAGCCTGCTAATACCAAGCCTGATTTAGTGATGATAGTATGTTATACATTGAACAAAATAAGGAAAATTGACGTATCTTTTGTGATTTGTAGGATTTTCTTATTTTGGGGGGAGGGGGGCAATGCAATGCAAGGAAATTAACCATGGCTGAAAATATCCTCACACTAAAAATATGGAAAAGAGAGTAAATGTCTTATTTTTGTTTAACGTTACAACAGCATAAACTTGATTAAAAATTACCTGCATCTGGTAATTGGTCGACATTCTGTAGACACAGATAACACCATACGATATCAAGGCACAAGACGGCATAGTTATCAACAGCTTGGAGAATTTCAGATCTACACTGCCTGAATAAACAAGAAACAAAAATAGAAGAGAGATATTAAAGTAAATGGCACAAAAATGCAAACACACAACTTAGTTACATGGTTTTAAATACAGACTTGGGTAAATTTTCACTCATCGTTTTAAGATTTGGGCAAAATTGAGCAAAGCATGAACAGACTTCACTAGTCAATATATATCATAATTCTAAATAAATGAAGCTGTACTGTTTAGACTATATCAATTATTGTAGATTTAATCTAATATTATAAAGCTTTGTATCAACCAGACATCACCAGTCCATATACATAATTTAAATAACTGAAACAGTATTGTTTAGAATTTGACAAATATTGTATGGTTAATTTACACAAATACAAAGTCATGAAGTCACAATCAAACACACAAGAATGAAGCCCCTATAAATGCAACCAGACCTGAATGCAGTATCAGCCTCAAGCAGAACAAGTAGAGCCTCGGCATACTCTTTCCTCTTCAGGCAGGCCCGCCCCTTCTCATTAAGCGTGAGGGCAACGGAGAGTGCCCGGCGCTCTGCATCAGGCAATTTGATTGGTCGACCAGTGTGGTCAGCGATCTGGAGGTAATACTTGTCGTCTGGTCCTCCTGTACTGTCCTCTGTAAAAATGATGAACACAAAACACTGAAATATTATAATAATATACTACTACATGGCATTAGTGTACACTTCACAAATTTCTGTTTTAACATATCCAAAATACGGTTTTCTAAAACCATGTAGTCAAAGAAGAATCAGTGATTGCTCAAAAAGGAGGTGGTTACAAGCCATACCTTTATTATCAGATTTGTACTTATTTTTTTTCTGAAATATCATTTGTTACGGAAGGGGTATTTTAATATAAATTGGTGAAATACTCAACTTCAGTGGACAGAAGATGAGAACAGCTGACTTACTTTGTTATGATTGCCCAAAAAAGAATAATTAACTGAATACATACATACATAAATAAATAAATACATAAGTAAATACATAAATAAATACATAAATAAATAAATAGATAAATAAATAGATAGATAGATAAATAAATAATAAAATAAATAACCCAAAATAACCAAACTAATGACTGTAAATAACTGAGGCTCAGAATATAAACTTGGGCACAAAGAAGAATTGTACCGCAGATATTGATATAACCCATATGATTTTGGAATCCATTTCTCACACCTGTATTTCTTTTAGCCAGGATTTCTGCAGCCTGTTGGGTCCACTGCAATCGAGCATGCTGCTCCTCCCGTTTCCTAGCCCTGACCGCACTCTCCGACCTGACAGATCACCATGACCTGTGAGGATTCCGGAGGAATGCCTCAGACCCCGGTCTACGAGGGCCTTGGTGTTATCCAGGACCCGTCCCTACATGTCCCTACTTGCCCCCCCCCACACCCATGACACCACCCCAATTAATGGATAAAGACAGACAAATCCATTGCTCATACCTGTGTTTCTTTTGGCAAGAATCTCTGCGGCCTGTTTGGTCCGCTCCAAGCGAGAGTGGTGCTCCTCCCTCTTCCTGGCCTCGACCTCGCTACCTGACAGACAGATGACCATGACCAGGGAGGAATGCCTCAGACCTTGGTCCAAGAGGGTCTTGGTATCATCCAGGACCTTACCATACCTCCC
>JZLH01S0543470.1:47123-58332 GCA_001188425.1 Eucidaris tribuloides
TATACGAGTATGCCACTGTAGATCCAGGTACATGTACATTTTATGTACAGATCTTTATTTCATATGTTTTTGTACTGGACATATTTAGGATGTAAGTGGTAATAAAATTTCAAGTACATGTACAATACTGTATGTTTAGGATATGAGTGATAATAAAATGTGAAGTTTAAAGGGAAAATAAAGTTTTGGGAGACTGGTCAAAATGTGAACTTGTGTAGTAACCATTTCAACACTGACTCAAACTTGCTTTCAGCTATTACATGTACAGTGTACTTTAAAAACTTTTTTCCAGCAAGGCCATAAAATTGGGCACACAAACAAAATACACGGCATGTATACAATACGAGTAATGAAAAAAAGGGAAAATGATAAAAAAATGAAAATATCAAATATTAAACTGCAACTGTCCAGACACAATTTTTACAAGCAAATTAACACTGTTTACAAAATTTAAGTAATACTCCCCCCTCGCCCCACCCCCCCAAAAAAAATTCACACACAATCACACACCAAAGGTAATCGTTTTATGAACATGTTCTTTTAAACTAGTCATCATGCATCTTTGATGTAGTGTGCTTGTCTACTGCGCTACAGTATATTAGTTTCAATCGTAATATCAGTTCCCAGGATAAATGTGAAAATGACATCTGCCTTATATCTTTCCAAGGCATTCATTCAAATCAACGTATTCCTCTGGGTATGTGCATATTGTGCCTACTCGGATCCCATTACTGAAAGTCAAAACTTGCCGCAAACACGGGCCAGGTTTCGAATGGGATTGTATGTGACCGCCTGTGGGAATAAGAAGGATATTGAAATGTGTGACATAATGCCGGAATGATTGTATTGATCTGTATTGAGGGCATGGTCGTGATTTGCGTAGATGGAGAAGATATATGGACTGCGTAGTTGGCAACAGGTAGGAATAAGAAAATAACAGCATCAGTTGTTGATTTCACAACCATTTGAGCTACATATATTGTGATTACAGTACAGTCAAAATTGTCTTAACCCTTTGAGGACGACGGGTTTGTACAGAAGCCCAGTAAATCACACACTCAGGGACAAATTTCTTCCAGCAAAAGAAAATATGATAACCTTTTCACTCGAACTAAAGGTTTTGTTGCCTGAATGCTTCTGTAACATAAAATACATATTTTTTACCAATAAAGATGGAGAAAAATCATCTTAAGGTGTGTGCTGTACTGGGCTTCTGTACAAGCCCGTCATCCCCAAAGGATTAAAGGTAAATCACATAATTGGGGGTAGTCCTCAACTTGGGCTGATACTATTCTAGAATCAAGTAAACTGTGCAAATATTCTACTGTGAAAACTTGGTAGTCAAAAGTTGACTCATTCTGAAGTAATTTCAATCAGTATGCCTTGTGACAGACAAATTTGTTTTGCAGAGCTCTATGGGATTGTATTTCTATCGGGGCTTGAGAAAATAAGAATACTAGTATGTTCATGCTTGATTCTCCTTAAGTAAACAAATTAGAGAAAATCCTGCAGTCTGGGAAGATCTTACTCCAGCTGGTGTATACATGTAGTTGGTATTACACAGCCGGTCAAAATCAGGCGGCGCAGGAAGGCTCATGTGATAAAAAATGTATTGCTTACATATTACCATCCCCGCCGTCCAATATGTAAACGGCGAATCTGTAGATTCATTCAGTCATATAAAGACGGCATCACTTCCAATCAACGATACCACCGCGAAAAGTAAAGCCTACGAACAGACCTCCCAAAACGCGTGTACGCGCCTAGACAACGTATTGCATAGTAAGTGGTCATGACGCGTCCGATCAACAGAAGCGGCCATGAACCTTCTAGAAAAACATGCTTGGACAAATTGTGCTCGTTTTTACACAAATAGTTCATGACGTCTGTTTGTAATGCACGAAGTAAAAACTTCTTTTGTGCTGGCTGGTTTTATTCGCATTATACCCTCTAAAAGATTGAATTAATTATGAAATCATGTGTTTGAACGTGACGCACATTTTCTGATTTTTCTGCCTAAAAAATTATGTTTGGTTATAAGAAGTTATTATTTATCAAACGCGTCCATGAAAAAATCGCTTCTTCAATTGTTCTGAAATGCATGGCTGATTTTATTAAGCACAAATTTCGTCATAAAACACTTTTCCGTGTCTAGTTATTGGCCATTTTCGCTTAACAGGTAACATTTGAAAATTACAAGAAAAAAGTGACTTTTTTAAGTTAGCTTTTGTCGAAGTACGTGCATTTTGCTAACATTACAACGACGTACTTTGTGCAAAGTGGCGGTTATTTACGCGTAGCCGGACAGTAATAAGTCCCACCCTTTTAATATTGGCCCACCCTAAACACGTGTTCACGTTTCAGTATGCGAGGATGGGGGGGGGTTCCACATTTGGAATCTTACACATTTCATTTTGCTATGATCTATTATAATGGTACGTTGATACATTTTCCTTGTTTTATTATGCATTGTTATGCTACAATGACTGAGTGTGAATTTTTGTAAACAAAATAACAATGTCTTCTAATTTGAGAATAAAATAATCTCAGCTAGTTAATCTAAACAACAAATGTAACGTTAAAATTTCTTGTATTGTTTTTTTATGGTATAACATTAGAAAAGATAATTAAATTGTGGAGAAAGAAGACAATTCAAATTTAATGAGATGGTTTTCCAGTCCAGTTTTTCCTTAAGATTGTCCACAGGAATCATTGATTAATGTAAGACTACCTGCAATTATCTATATATTGTGACCCGCTCGTTCCACATTCTCCGTGGACTAAGTTATATTTCATTGAATAATTTGAGACTATTTCAAGATTATGTAAATAGATAGTCTATGTTAGATTTAAGTCTATACGTTATTAAAGTCGATTCCAAGTTAATAGGTCTAAACGTTGTATTAGATTTACGAATTTATTATGTTATCACCGACTTTAAATTCTATTAAAATTAATTGAAATAGACTATTAATAGATTAAATCTATTTGTCTGATTTCTTTCCTTTTTATTTCTAACGTAAGAGGGATTATTTTTAATTGTTAAATACAACAGTTAGTTCTAACGATATTCCGTTCTGTACTGGTTTTAACAATAGATATCATTCTCAGTTACAAGTAAATTTGCACTTATTATTTAATTTTGTTCTCCCCCCCACCCCCACAAATCCCGCAACTTATTTCTGTTAATCTATTCTATTAACCTGTTTTGTTAGGTCTAAACGTTAAGATCTAACGTAGGCCGAAGATAATAATCTTTTGAGCAGTAGATCATAACCTAGAAATAACTCAACAATAATTGTAGAAGGAAGGTAGAGTAGACTCTATGATTTCTCTTCTAGAAAGTTGTTGCTTCTGAAAGAGCCATTTGGTTATGGCAATTGACCTGGCCTGGACTGGTGGTCTTGGCTGACTGCGATTGGTGCAGTCACTAACGTTAGTCACAGTTGAGTGGTTGTTACTCTCATGGTAGGCACATTGATGACCGAAAAAACAGCGAAACAAACATATTCTAATCGAGAGGAAAAATAATCGATGAAAACAGCACAGTGAACTTACAGCAAAAAATCAAGAGGATTGTTTAGATAAGTGTATAGACCTCCTCTGCGCCATAACGTCTTGCCAACGCGTCGGGCATAGAATCCACTATTTCTAAATCGGGAGCTGGAATTGATTCCCAGACGATTTGAATTGATCGAATAAGTCAGAGAAATTAGTTAGGATAAGGCTTGATCCAGCTTGCATTGGGACTCACGCTCTATGCTCGATGTTGACTCACAGAATTCCTATAGGATTGAGATCTCGGAGATTGATGCTTGGCAGAGAGAGTCCATGAGAAGATCGCGCACGATACCCCCGCATTCTCCAGCTCAATTGGTGTCTTGGGGTTTGGCATCCCAATCAGCGACTATGCAGCAGTATGACTGGGGGCATTGTCGTGCTGGAAAGAAATCGCTGCTAGAAGACTATGGGCCAGAAGGCAAGCATAGCCATTGCTGAAGAATGTCAGGTATGACATGCGATTTATGTTCTCTCAACCAGACCAATCTCAACCGACTCCGACTACAGAAACATCCCAGACATGATCCACCGCACGGCATGCGAGACTGTGGGTTTGAGGAATGTAGCGCGAGGTCGAAGAGCCATCCCATCCGTCTAGCGACGTATGTTTGGACGTCAGACTGGAGAGATTGAACGCTTCTTCATCTGACCAAGCATTTCCCCACAAAATCAGCGTCCCATGAATCCATGTTTCACGAGCAATCCACCGCGTTCATCCGGTTTTTTGTCGAAAGCATGGGTTAGGATCGGGCGACGCGCACATGTATGCCGCCTCGGACGAGTGTCTTTGACGTCGAAAAGGCTAAGATTTTTGCCGGTGACATTTTCCAATTCGCTCTGAAGATGGGCAACTGTTTTGAAAAGGAGAGCGCTTGACTCAAGAGCAAATTCCCAGCGCGCCTGAACCCAGTAGATTTAGTCTCGGGCGGCCTGGTTTGGGGTTGTTTCATTCAGGCGCACGAACGTTTTGCAAGAAATGAACGCAACTGTATGTCACTGCGCTGTATTCAGTCGTTCCATTTCTCGATTTAGAAAGCTGCCTCGGCTGAGAGGGCTATGATTCTTGCCCTTCTCGATGTCTGTGAGGTGAGATACTTTCGACTTGAATTGCTGAAACTTGAAGAAATATCGTCACGCAAATAATATGACGGGAGATGTTGAACACACAGAATCGCAGGACTAAATGATGCTGAAACCCCGCCTCACTCTTATATGCGCTTAAACTCCAGACGCGGCTGCGCGCTAACAGTTTTCTTTCGCCGCATTTGGAATGCGCGGATGTTGGACGGCCTCTCTGCTCTCTTCAATATTTAGTTATTTACCATTTCACCTTTTTTAACAATACAAATGGATTTTTTTGTTTATGTTAATAATCATTAAACCTCAGCAACCTTTTTTGCTGTTAAGCTGTTGCTGGAATGATTTTGTCGTCATAATGACGCTTGACAGAGTGTTAAAAACATGCTATTACCCAATAGATTGTTTTGTTGTTATTCTAGATGCTACAGATTCCTTACAAAATCACTTTTTCTTGTAACTTTTCAAAAATGTTATCCTGTTTAACGAAATGGCAATAAACTAAGACAGAAAGTGTGTTTTATGATAGAAATTTTGTGTCTTAATAAAACAGCCACAATTTTCAGACAATGAAATGAGCGATTTTATTCACTGGCACGTTTATAAATAAACACCTTCTTAACCAAGAAATAATTTTTTAGCAGAAAATAGAAAATAATGTGGTCCTCTTCCAAACACGATATTCATAATTAATCACTTTTGAGGGTTATAAGCTATGAAAACCGAAGCACAAAAGATGTTTTATGATCGTGCATTACAAACAAGACGTGATGAATATTTGTGAAAAACGAGCACGCAATTTTCAAGCCATGTTTTCAAGGTTCATGAGCGCGGGCTTCGGTTGAATCGGCGCGGATCGACCCAATTACGTAGCAAATGAGTTTGTCTATGGCGCGTACAGACGTTTTGGGGAAGGGTCGCTTGTTCGTGGCGTATTTAGCTAAGAGTTATCGTTGTTGGAAGTGCGATGGCGCGTTATGACTGAAGGTAATCTTATACAGATTTCTCCGTTTAACATATGTGACGGTGATCTGTTATATAATGTACCAAATAATTTTTTATCCACATGACTTCCCGGCGCCGCTTGATTTGACGGCGGCGTTAATTTCAACCCTGATTTGGTTCTTGAGGCATTTTCAAGTTTCCCAATCATGTCACTAACCTTAAAAAGACACCAAACAAGATCCCCGGAGATCAAACTACGCAGACACTGGTCTACAAAGGACACTTTCACTGTTTCCAGTCAGTGTCCTTTCTATGCAGGTTTGAAATTTGAATGTCATGTTGTTCTGAGAAATGTATTGTGTAGCTATCCCTAATCCTGTGTGCTTATCAGGGATGGAGTCGAGGCTGGCCTTGAGGCCAGATTTTGCCGGCCTTGGCCTTGGTCTCAGACCAAGTCACTTGTACAAGCGTACGTGAAAAATGTTTTCCAGCAGCCTTGTGACTCAGAACGGTCGGCTTTGACTCCATCCCTGATGCTTGTACATTACATGTAATGTTGACCTGCTGAGCCTAATGAGATTATTTCTCTTCTTTTATATTTCATTTGCAGGAGAAGCCAAAAATCTTAACACCAGCAGGGAATGCTACTGTGTGGTGAAACTAGACCAGGAAGAAGTCTACAGAACAGCTGTTAGAGAGAAAACACAATGGTTGGTAACTTCAGCACAGATTTATGCAGCAATAAATTACCTAAGCAGCTGAGGTTTTCAAACATTTTGGGCTCATGGGTTCCATTTCAATTTTGTATAACACTCTGAAACCCAGGATCCAACAAAAATAATAGTATTTCACACAGCAATTCTGTTATGATCATAATCGTTTTTGCAATCATCGATCATTCTTAACAAGGTATTTCAGCCATGTACATGTACGTAAAAGCAAACTAGAATCATGACTGCAAATTTTGATTGTGAATTTCAATTCCTGATCCAGAGTTATTTTCTAATCATGATTCTCCCAAAATAAATTGTGTTTTCCTCATGTGAATAGCTTAGCCTTTTAAACAAAAGGTGGAGCTTACAACCATTCGTTCAATTACGCTGCTGGAGAATTACACTCTACAATGATCATACCCGCAAATATAATCAGATTCAAACTAGGTCATGAAAAATTAGAAATTTATAAAATTTAGATGATTTTGATAATAGATAATTTTGAAATTAGATGAAGAAAAAGAAAAACTTTTTGGTTTATTTGATTTTCTTGTTTTCTCTGTGTCGACAAGACTCAACATACATGAAAAATGTTAACATGCTGCTATATGACCAAACCATCATTTTGATGTAAGGTATGTTAACAATGAAACATTAAAATTGTGTAAAATTATGTATTCATATTTCATTTGAACATGGATACAGATTAATACTTTTATTCCTACCAGTAAACTGTATGTCACAAGATGAAATGCCATCCACTTCGACCCAGAGTCAAGTGGCTCACAAACAAGGATATTAAATGGCAAGTGGTGCAAATGGCCAGTCCTGCAGATTTACAAGCATGTCCTAAATTATATCTACATAAAAAAATAGAAAAAAAAAGATGTGAACGAGTCCCTGTAAGCACACATGAAATAATGGGTAAATATTGGCTGGGCAGTTAGCTATTTTCCATGCAAACAGAGTGAAATATAAGAACAGCAAAATGTGTTAGTTGGTGTGGGTTGACACTCACCGTGGCGTACCCAGGATTGTTTTCAAAAGGGGAGGGGGTGTTCTATGGTACAAATCAATGCGACAAGCAAAAAAAAAAAACGTGGGGGGGGGGAGGGGGGTCATCAAGTCCAAGGGAAAACTGGTCTATGGTGCAAATCAATACAGCAATCTGAACAAACAAGTCATTAGCATTTTTCCAGAAAGGGGGGGGGGGGTAGAAGGGAGTGTTTGAACTCCCCAAATACCCCCTTGGTATGCCTATGGTTGACACCATTTCTGACAGAACCAGATGTCATTTTGTATGTAATATGATCAATGATCAAAATGATTGTTTGCTTTCAAGGGGTCACCTTTTGTGAGCAGTCATCGATAAGGACTCATGACAAACTAAGGTCTTGACAAATTAATGCCTTGAGTGCTTACAACATAAAGCAATTTTATACCAAATGTCATTTTCACAACATTTTCCAATCTGTTGTTCAAACAAGTGAGGTAGGAAGATTTGTTTTATTGAGGTATTGTGTAGCATTCGCAGAGGTGATGATAATAATTGAAAATCTGGGATAATTTTTAATTGCTTTCTGAATTCACCCAGCACCGGCATGTGGTCCATTTGTCATAGAATTCTTAAATATAACATACAACATCCACATACTACTGTAAAAGTTGATATTTTTGTGCGATTAGTCTTTCGCCCTGTCAGTTTTTGGTAAGTTTCATGTGTTTTTAATTTTGCGGACAGCTGAAATGGTGTAGGCAACCATAAGGCACAACACCACTTCAGTAGCTAACCACATAGGTCAATATACACTGTCCAAACCAAGTCAAACCAAGTCTAAACACAAACCAAACAAGAATAGCCAAAGAAAAGAAAAACAGAAAAAAGAGCGTTCATGTGTTTTTGTTTTCACTCTAGCGTCGGCAATGTGGGAAAATTTCCACACCGCGAAATATTCCACGTTTTCAGTGTGCTTAAAGCACACAAACACTGTTCCCAAAACTTACATATTGGGAAGAAGGCCCTAACCACCATTGTAAAGGCCTTCTATGCACAATAAATGTATGTCATTAACCCTTTAGTCACTGAAGACTCTGTAGATAATGGCTTATGGCTCCCTGGATGGTACAGCAATATTGCCCTCAACGGTGCACAAAAGACAGGCGTACAATGTATACTAAAGCGCAATTTACGGACGGGCGGTTTCGGGCGGTTTAGGGAGTAATAAGACGGGCGGTTTTGGGCATTTCAGTGAACTACGGGTGTACAATGGATACTAAAGCACATTTTACTGACGGACGGTTTCGGGCGGTCTAGGAAGTAATAAGAGGGGCGGTTTCGGGCGGTTCATGTGCTAAAGGGTTAAACTATCAATGATTTGCATTCAGCTACACCTTATAATTCTTTTTTCAAAATCTCAACATTTTTCAAGTAGAATACTAGATGGTCTTACATCCAATGTCTTTGGATCTTTTGAATGCACATTGCCCCATTCCATCCTTACCCCAGAGGTACTGTACATGTATCTAATTGACAGGAATACATTCCACAGAGAATAAATTTGCTTCCTGAGAAGAATTTGTGACAATTCTGTCGATCCGAGGACTGCCGGATGACAATATCCTAATTTCCATTGCTGGTAATTTGACATCTACATGGAGTACATCTGTCAAAACCTTTGCTTGACTGACTTTTGGGTACATAGCTATTTTTATCTGCCAAATCGTCCAAGAAAACAGTCCATTATGGAAATTACAATTGAGATTGGCCGTTGTGCAACAACCGAAAGGTAATGTCCATCTGCTGTCAAAATGCAGATGGATCAACAATTTCAGGGATGTTTATCACAAAAGAAGACAAGGGACTTCCTTGCTTTGGGCCAGATTTTAAAGGTCTTGGGTAAACTTGAGATGAAGATGTGTAGAATGTCAACAGCTTTCTCCCCTTCTCCAGCAATTCCATCATTCTGTCCATCTTCCCCAAGTGTTGGTTGACATATGTAAAGGGATCAACAATATCAGGGCTTCCTCACGCCCCCCCCCCCCACCCCCAAGAAGGAAGAGACTTTTATGCCTTTGGGTAGATTTTGACATTCTTGGATAATTCCAGATAAAAATATGTTGAATGTCATCAAACTTATCTCTCTTTCTATTGGTTGACAAATGTGAAGGGATGACAATTTTAAGGAATTTTGTTCCCAAAGGAAGGGAATTTCTTGCTTGAAAATGCCAGATTTATAAGCTCTGGGGTGAATGTCAGATGAAGAAATGTTGAATGTCATCAGTATCTTTTCCTCCATTTTTTCATTCGTGTTCACTGTAGCTGCAATTGTTTTGATAATGAGCATGAAAATGAATTGTCATTCTGACTAGGCCTCCAGAAATACTGTGTATTTAAAATTTATTTAGAGATGCAACATTTTATGAAATTTTTATAGAGCTTGTGGAAAAAATAAAACAAAATCAACTCTGAATGAAAATAAAATGTCAAAAGTGGGAAAAGGCTTGATATTCAGGAAATTTCCCATGATGAAAACCAGAATGGTCATGATTCATTCCTTACATTAGTGTTCAGTTAGTTACATTAGGTACGTACGTAAGTGCAGGTATTAGTATGGTACCTACAAATTTTAGGAAATTTGTAATTGGCATCTCTTTTTAACCAGTTCACCACTTCAACCCTAATAAGCCGATAAAACCCCTTCATACTTTATATTTACACCTGTAGACATTTCCTATATGCAAAATGCTATTAAACACGATTTGATTGTACTTTAAGGACAGTATCTCTTCCCATTCACAGACATTCTAAATTTCCTGAAATATGATTTACAGTAAATTGTAATTGAGAATGGCATTAAGAGATATTTTTTGTTATTTGTTTAGATTTGTGCGTAGTTTAACACCATTTTATACAAATACGGATTGCTCATGGTAGTTTCCCTGAATGTTAGCTTTTTGCCATTCATGCCAGTACTGGTTATATTGATTACAATCAACTAAACAATTAAGCCTGCAATATTTCGGGTATGATGATATCCGGGTATCCGACATTGAAATCCGGACTGTGGTCGGATACCCGTTGGCGGAAAAAAAATTAAGATAAACCAAACTTTTCAATACATGGGACTACACTGCTGTGCAAAAATCCCCACTATGATGAGGGGAAAAATGCAGAGAAAAGTGGTAATAATTGCACTATTTGTTGATTAACTTACAACTAAATCCTGTTTGAAATATTCCCTCTTTCCATTCACGATGTGTATTTTCTTTGTTAATGATTTTCCCCTCCACCTTTTCCCCAAAGAAATTGACAGACCTACGTTATCGCGAGCTGTCTGGACAGTCGCGATAGCCATAGTGGAAACGATCACGATAGCAATAGCGATAGCATAGGATAGTTCCTGCCAGAAAATTCCACATTCCAAAATCCATAATGGCGGTTAATAGGTGTAGGCACAGAAGAACAATGGTACAAGAGTAGAGAAATCGCAATGTAAATAGTAAAATTCAAGGAATTAATATCGTGCCTTCAAAGGTAAGAGTACATTTAGTGGATTATTATGAATACAAGTGGTATTTTGGCCACTAATAGCTGCAATTTTTGTCTGATTTGCAACTATTCTTGTATTGACAATGTGTAGACCAATATGTTGAATTTTATGTCGGCTCCTCGAATCCAAAAAATTCCATAGGATTTTGACTTTGGCGGGCAGATACCCGACGGATATCCATTTGACTGCAGCTCTATAAACAATGACAGAAAATTGTAAACTGCACAGTTCTAAAAATAAGGACTTATATTTCATTTTATGAGTGGACTCATATGAACAATGTTAGTACAGTACCTTCACCCCTACTCTCAACCTTCATGAATTCTACTTCCCTACCCTTTATACCCTCCTTATCCAATGCCT
>JZLH01S0543492.1:5286-20019 GCA_001188425.1 Eucidaris tribuloides
AACTGTCGCCCCGTCGGTGAGAGTTATGTTGCGACATGTGACACATGTACTTTCGCAGACTTAAAAAGGAAATTTTAAATAGATTTCACAGTATGAGAAGAACAATGTTGGACGTGAAATTTGTCAAGTCTATATGGGATTATTGTAACACAATGTGCCAATTAAGTGGCAGGCCAACACCTTCAAGTACTGTACAATAGTTGGGATTTAATAGAGTATCTTCCTCTCTGAGTCAAGTGATTAAGAAGGGGTGCAAATTTTTGCCCTGTAATGCATATGTTATACTGGTTGTGTGGTGAAATGCAGTACAATGGCCATTATGCTGTTGCAACCGCTACACCAAAGCAGAATTCATAAATGTGCAGGATTTCCTCTTTCACAACAATTATTTTTAACAATTGTCTTAAAAAGAACATTTGAGGTAGTTAAATTGCCCGTGGATGTTATACATTGAAGTTCCTTTTTGGTATTGAAAACGGTCAAAGATTTGCACTTCAATTTAATCTGAATTGATATACATGTATATGAAAGCCAAACAAATGTAAGCATGACGCACCGTCGCATCCAGGCACACACACACACACACGCACACACACACACACACACACACACACACACACACACACACACACACACACACACACACACACACACACACACACACACACACACACACACACACACACACACACACACACACACACACACACACACACACACACACACACACACACGTACACTACACACTACACACTACACTACACACACACGACACTACACTACACACTACACGACTACACACACACACACACCCACACACACACACACACACACGCACACACACACACACACACACTCACACACACACACACACACATACACACACACACACACACACACACACACACGCACACACACACACACACACACACACACACACACACACACACACACACACACACACACACACACACACACACACACACACACACACACACACATACACACACAGATATTCAGATTTATTCTGGTATAATGGGATTAAAATTTCATGTTCATGTTATTCATAACATTTCATACCAGATACCAGTTATCTTCATTATTCAAGGAGAAAGATATTACTTTGTGGAAATACAAAATTGCAAAACATACCTCCAAAATAATTCAGCGCTATCATCATGATTATTGACGTTAGCGTATACCGATGGATCTGAAAGAAAACATGAAAAGAAGTCTGTATACCTTATTCATGAGTGTACTCTTATTTTCTTATGTAGTTAGTGAAAATGTAAAAGCTATATATTTTCTTTTAAATTGTAATTTCCATATTGAGAAGTTTGGACGATTCCCTCTCTTTACTTACAATAACAAGAACGCAGTTGAAAATAAAAGTCCAGTACTAAGTGTGGTGCGTTGTGCATTATGTATCATCTATTTTCAAACCAGAAATTAGCTAATAATTTCTTCTGTTACATGACAGCATGTGTATTCAAAATCAATGAATCAAGACGAATATCTTTTGACAGGACTTACAAAATTAAATGTGTTTTTCCACATTGACTCTAAACAGAGAACAGTAGTGGATGTTGGTGTTGATTCTTTGTATATTTATACATATATCTATCTGTATATTTATCTATTTATCCATTTATCTGATTAACTATATATCTATCGGTCTGACTATAGATCCATCTATACATTTACTTATCTATCTATCTATCTATCTATCTATCTATCTATCTATCTATCTATCTATCTATCTATCACAATACACTTCAATAATCAGGTTTACACGAAGCATGTCTAATTGATTACACTATTTTGTTAAGGTTTCGGCCTTAAAGGTTTCCGTTGATGCTGAAAATATAGATATACTAAACAATGACCGAAATACAAATAGAATTTTGGAAACACGCAGGTTGTACACCGGTTTTATTCTACGACGAGCCCCACAATTCAATATTCATAGGCACATTGTTCAGACTTTCAGTTATTTTATGTCACTATTTCAATGTACAAAATTGAGAGTATAATTAGAGAAATTAGAGAGTGGTAACGGGATATGAAACGATGCTTACGTCCAACAAACATTAATTGTTAATCGCATTGAAACCTGTACACGTAGTTACACGGCTAACGATGTCGGACAAATAAAATGACACAAATAAATTATTAAATATCGCCCGTGTGCATATATTTGTTTTTGCCAATGCGATTGATATTTGGCGCTGGCCTTTTCGTTAAAAGGACATCGGGCATTTATCTACCTTGTAACAATACACATTCAGATATAATTTAGCAATTGCGGTCATCGATTATGTCAACGCTGTTTTATGTGTATATTGTACTCTTAAAGGGAGAAGGAGCCAGCAACTAA
The DNA here is from genome assembly GCA_001188425.1 of Eucidaris tribuloides. Lineage (NCBI taxonomy): Eukaryota > Metazoa > Echinodermata > Echinoidea > Cidaroida > Cidaridae > Eucidaris > Eucidaris tribuloides. The sequence goes on from JZLH01S0543492.1 coordinate 7,664, forward strand.
CAGGCATAATTGAGTTAAGAAAAAAATGACATTGTGAGTATTGTGAGAATTATGGTACATGGTGATAGAGACAGCCTAAATAAGGGGTACGGTGTGATACTCACCCTCAGCAAAGCCCTATAAATTAGTTAATTTGTGCTATTTTTACGTCTTTGCAAGTTTTATCCCGGGATAAATCTTGCAGAAACAGCTATCATAGGGGGAGGAGCATATCGATTCAAACAGTGCATACATTACCACGGCGCGATTAACACACGTCGGGTGGCATGCATAGGTCACGCATGGTCAACTCCAGACCTGTGCATGTACGATCTGATTGGTTGGCAAGAACTCAATTTTTTTCTTAACTTATGCCTATTAGTGCCTGGCTCCTTCTCCCTTTGAAGGTAAATGACATGATTAGGGGTAGTCCTCAACTTGGGCTGAAACTACTCTAGAATCAAGTAAACTATGCAAGGATTCTCCTGTGAAAATCTTGTAGTCAAACGTTGACTCATTCTAAAATAAACAATGTCAATATCACTCGTAGCAGGGAAACCTGCTGTGTGGCTCTCTATGGGGCTTATTTTTATCGTGCTCGGATAAAATTCAAATACTCCTATGTTTATGCTTGATTCTCCTTGAGTAAACAAATTACAGACAAATCCTCCCAGGTGGGAGATCCACTTCTGCTAGTGTGTAGTTGGTATATATTTCAACTCATTTGGTTCTTGAGGCATTTTCAAGTGTTCCCAATCATGTCACTAACCTTTAATGGATTCTAACTGAGAGAGTTGACAACGTAGTTTTACGAGGCACATCTTTTACATAGTACCGAATTTTATAATGTGGCTGAACAAGAAAGTCAGTCTGGACAATTCGAAATTACAGTTGTTTGTTTTAAACACATTTGGACTAAAGGCTTTAACCAGTAAACGCAAAAACACTGGGTAATGAACTTTTATAATAATAATTCTAAAATTTTGTTTTATGTGTTCATTATTTCACGCGACAGGGGGTAATGTTCCCATTGTTATTTGTATGTTTGTTTGGAAATCTTTACATGGATAACAGTAAAATAATTATTGTGCAGATTCTTTTTTAAACTGTTGTTCGCAAGGAAGTGGTCAAATATTAAATCGATTTAGACGAAATCTGCTCCAAATCAAGGGGAGAATTTTGTTTTATAATTAATTATAATTATACATAACTGCAGACGTGCAGGTATTTTGAAAATTAATAGAAGGGTGGGGCAAGGATAAAACAAAGAACACATTAAGTTTTGGATAAAATCCGCCAAAGGCCAAAAGTCAATAAACTATGCCTAGAAATGATGCTTCTCCCTATAACTTTCACTAGAAATATCTTATGGAGAAGTGTTGTGATACTTTGCTAGAAATGAATTATGTTTCCATTTCCATTACATTGTGCTTCAGAACATGGATATTTGGCGGCATTAATGGAGCCGAATTAAATGTCATTTTTTAAAAGAAAATAAGAATAAATTGTGAGTATTGATGGATAAACTTTCAATATTTAGGAATATGATATTTAGAGAATGATCTTTTGAACTGAAGTTAAAGTGAATTATTTCAGTTGCGTGAGGAACAATCTCCCGGAAAGGGTATGGATGCTTCCTAACAAAAGCTCGGTTTATTTTGACTTGTACATTCTCGGCACTTATTAAACTGAAAATAATAACATTGAGCCATTGTTCCGCAATCGAGCGTTTTGATGAAAACTTGAAATATCCAGTCTATTCTGTCTTAAAATGAGCTTTGAACTATAACATCGAAACATTGATTTAAAGATTGGGTTATTGATTTGCACATAAAAAAACATCTATATGAATCAAATCAGCTGAAATCATATCCAATGTGAAGATTAATATAAATAAACACCTCTCATAGAGACTTGGGGTAAAATATTGAGTTTTGGTGAAAATCTGGAAGATTAAACTTCATCCTTTTTCCATTTGCTCAGGAGCAAATTTAAAAAATCCGCGACATCAAACGTGCACGTGCCGTTCCAAAATGGTCCGATCAGCCGTTAGCCAATTAAGGTCGCGCAGGCGATATCCGTTAGCCAATCAGAGGGCTGCGCTCGTCTTGCTACGGTGCACAGTAACCGCAATTCGCATTTTGAGCAAAATTGTAACTCACAGAAAGAACAACATTCTGGTAACATGTCGTTATTAGTTTTTCTCATTAAACAACAAATTCATGACGTATGGATCTCAGACTTTCAACACACCATTTGTAAGTACTAAACTACCATTTGGTATTGATAATGAAGGGAAGTAATGGACTTGCACATCCCTGCAAATCAATAACCCAATCTTTAAACAATATTCCACATTGGAATTTTCTTTAGGGAAACTTGCTCTGAGTACCCCGAAAAATACGCCAGCGTTTAAATTGAAATACATGCAAATACCAAATACCAAACATGTTTTCACTCGAATTTGTGCTACTGATGCTAGTTACGTCCTGTTTTACATCTACTTCAAAGAAATAAGAAAATCAAGCTTCCACACCCATCTATCGTATACGGTGGATTATCTAAGTCCATCTTCAGGAAATGCTTGGATTACATCTAACTGGGAGATTTCATTGAGGAAATAAATCATTGAAACCGACATGTTTCTTCAAATAATACAGAACAATAATAGAAAGAAGTTTAACATTAGAAAAAAGTTAGAGAGTGTTTAAACAAAACTGGCTAAACCGTTCATGCGTTATGACTATTTACAGTTTATTCAATGCTTATCATGGAAGATTCTTCTATCGACAACTCTGCAACTTTTTGTGATGAGAGTGTTGACTTTGTACGTACATTTTACGTTTTTTTTTCACGTTTCTTCAAAAATACAATTTGCATAATATATCTCATTTGCACCAGCCGCAGTACAACAAAAAATTATTTATGCACTTAGGATATTTGTGAAGGACATGTATGTGAAATCTGAAGATCAGTAATTGCCTAGAATTTGAAAAATTCGCTTAAGAGTAACGATCAGCTAGACCGTAGTCAGTCCATGCATGTTATACTCTGTGTGAAACTCGCTGAACTAAAATGATCGTGTGTGAGGAACGTCAACTAATTGAATCAACTAATTGACATCAATTAATTGACGAAAAAATGATCGAATGTGGAGGCCTTAAGGGTCTCAAAGACAATAATTCATATCAAAACCTAACGGTTAATATAATTTCTCTAAATCAAATATTCTAGCTCCTATACTTCGCTAATGCTTCTTCAATGGTATTTTCTTCCATATACCAGTGTATTTACACAATGTTATGCCCTGCCTTTCAGAATGGAACAGCAAAAATGACTCTGCATGCTTTTCTGACAAAATTAGCTCATTTTCTGAACTTACATCTGAGAAAAATGAACAATTCTGAAAATTTGTGTGCAAAATCAATGTGGAGTTTTCTTCACTCTCGTCACAAAAAGTTAGCATATTCACAACTCTTGAACAGTTCAGCCAAATTTGTTCAATCTTTCACTTCTTTCTTTTTTCTTATTGTTTTGTATTATCTGAATGCATGTGGACAGATGGTTTTCATGCCTCATTAAATGACTGAATTAAAGATGAAATTCAATATTAAGCTAAAAACTTTTACGGTGCACCATGTGAAAATTTTCACATGGTGCACCGTAAAAGTCTTCAGCTTAATTGCTTATCCACACAATGCAAACTACTTCCTTCAAGCATGGACCTACAAGGAACATTTAAATTCAAAATTGTTTTGATTGTCATAATTCAGGCTAGTTGATCATACAAACAAACCAGACAGAAAGACGTTTGCACAAATACATTCACCACGCGTGGACAGTCAATATGCATAAAACAGAAGTGGTTACGCGGCAAGTGCCACAAAAGCCTGCAACAACATCAATATCTGTCATCTAATTTTACTTAATAATGAATGTTGTCATCAGAAAATGAGTAATCATGTTTATCTCACCATGATTGTTTCCAAACACTGCCAATTATCACGTTGATAGGATGAAGTGGTTTGTTGTGGCCTTCCACGTCCGCTCTTTACGGACACTTCAATGATTTTACTAGCTCTTGTTGTCAGTAGTCATGACAGTCATCGACTACAATTGACGTACATCACACGATATGCTACGAGGGCAGTTCGCGACACAAAACGGCAATGCAATCAAATATTGATTAAAGTGATGACAGTATGAAATAATCATTAATTCATATCTCTTTTTCTAGTCAATTCCTCTCTACAGGTCGAAAAAGAGCTAATGCCGAAAGCCTGGACATTTTGCAATGTGGGGTTTTCAGACGGATGGAGAAGATGTGCTGGCCTGAAAGAGGTAGTGAATAGAGTTTGGAAAGAAATACGAACTTGACCAGGACCTTTAAAGAGAGGGTCAAGAACTGGATAGAACATATTATAAGACATGACAGACTTCTGAGAGATGTAATTGAAGGAAAGTTGGAAGGGAAATGGACGGGATGGTGGAAAATAATAAATCATTATAAAGACATACTTTGACTACTACTGCTACTACTATACTACTACTACTACTACTACTACTACTACTACTACTACTACTACTACTACTACTACTACTACACACTAAGAAAAATAGGTCCAACTTTGCACCTTTAACAATGTCACACTGGAAGCACCTTTACGGGTGCAACTTTGCACCTTTAACACTGGGTGCACTCAGAGAGTCATACCAAAGGCTGAATGAGGGGAGAAGACAAACACGGTTCAAGTGATAAAGGGGCGGCACCAGGGTAAAATCTTAGGAAGAGGTCAAGAGGAGAAAAATCTGTACGGAAAATTTTACCCGCCATTTTTTTTACTAGTCAAATCACAAGCCAAACAGCATCGACAGCGGGGTGGGGGGGGTGGACAGGGGCCGACGACAGACCAAGCATTGCCGCAATACATAAATATACTAGCCAATTACAAGCCATCTGACAAGCGGTGGGCGGGGCCGACATACTTACCAAAAGCATTTTTTGCCCGCCCCCCCCCCCAAAAAAAAAATGTACGAGCCCAATTACAAGCCCAAAATGAACAACGTGGGGAAGTCAGGGAGGGGGGACAAAATTTTCGAAAAACGGTAAAATCCTCGTTATTTTCATTGCTTTGAAAAAAAAATAGGGCGGTCGCACCCCCCTCCCCCTGTAGCGCCGTCCCTAGCTATAAAACCTACTGCACAGCATTGATAGCGAAATAGACACTGATAGAGGCCGTCTGTTTGCCTCTCGCTAATATCTTTAAACTAAAGAAAAAAAGGGCCACTCTTGTTTGTTGGGGTAGGGGGTAAATTAAGAAAGGGCATATCGGTCGCCTCTTAAACAGTGAAAATCATTCAAAATTCCCTAAAATTCACGCAACAAAAAGGTAAATTCATTAGGATTAACTCTATACCACTGCAAAGAGTGAATGTGCCAACTCTCTCCCCCTCTCTTAGAGTACATCTCCATAATGATTACTGGTGAATCCATATAGATGGATGTAAATCGTATTCAATTCTCATCCCTGGGGTGGGGTGGGCTGTGGTCTTCATTGTTAAATGCCCCTGGAATTAGGAAAGGTCGTTCGGGTTTGTAACAGAATCTCAGACAATTTCACCATTTTGAAAAATACTCTTCACCATACGACAACGGCGATATCATCAATTAACAGTTAGTATTATTTTGTGTACTAAAAAATGAGACACGTATTATTTTGAACACATGAACTTGTTGTGAAGCACCTGACACGTTTGTAAGAGAGGAAAACGAAAAAGCAAGTGAAATTTTAATTCATTTGCATCTAGTGTAACCGGTCTCCTAAATCTTGAATTAATCAATATATTCAAATCAGATTGAATAGTATTAAACTCGAACCAAAGTAGATGTATCGATAAAATTGAACATAAAAAACAAATATATCCAGTGTCGGCGACAAAGAAGAATTATTCTCAAGGGTTAGACGTGCATGACTGGATCACGGTAAGGTAGGAAGGAACGTGATATAGCTACATGTATGTTGTTCTCTCGAAGGTCTCTTTACGGACGAGAACTAAGTTTTAATGGGTACCAAAGTGTTCACGTTTGGAATCCGAACTTAATTCCGAATAAGGTAACCTCCAGTTATTCAAACTTTTGAAGTATCATCTGTGAATGAATCTATGTAAGAAACTTGAGATAATCATGTAAAAAAACCTGCATGCTGTAAAACTAGATCCCGCGACAAATATTGCTAAGCATCACTTTCTTGTTGATCAGGATCCATTTATTATCCTGTCAGTTGAGGCTACATACGTCAGTCAAACTGTAGAAGTCAGCTCAGGTGAGCCATGTGCAGCTGAAGCAGAACCGGTTAGATGACTGTGGGCCAATCAGAGCGGGAAATGAAGAAAGATTATCTGGGGTTGAGACGGTGTACGGGAAGAAAATATCCTACGGTACTTTTCTTGTTGCACCTTTGCTGCACTTTTTTGGTACGAGGGTTATCATTACAATTATACCCTAGCAATCCTCCATGAATCATACAATGAAGAATATTTCGCTGATCATATTCAACCGACAATTGCGGTATGTGCATGTGTTTGAAGATAATCCCCCTCCCTAAATATGACAACATCAAAATGTTGTTTGTCCGGCAGAAGGGCCCTAGCATATGTTCCCGCCAGAAGGGCTTTAACACTAAATTGTCTCAAACTTGAAAACCGTCGGGTCTTTTTCACATGAAATCAAATTAGAGAAATTTTTTCTGTAATAAGGCCCTTCTGCCGGAAACATATGCTAGGGCCCTTCTGCCGGACAACCGACGAAATGAGCATAATGCGGCTTGATCAAGTCAAACTCATGATACTTTCATAAACATTGAGAATACAGACACGATTTTTTTTTTCAGTTTGTACATTTAACCTTACAGATAAAAAATAATTGTTCAATATACTACCACTACTACTACTACTACTACTACTACTACTACTACTACTACTACTACTACTACTACAATACTACTACTACTACTACTACTACTACTACTACTACTACTACTACTACTACTACTACTACTACTACTACTACTACTACTACTACTACTACTACTACTACTACTACTACTACTACTACTACTACTTCAGCTACTACTAATTCTACTACTACTTCTTCTTCTTCTTCTTCTTCTGTTTCTTCTTGATAATAACGTCTGATTTACCCAGGGTAGCCACTTCAGTCAAATAGACTGCTCTACCAGCGGGCCCTGCATAACATAAATGTTATTATTACCCTTCTCTATTCTAGAATGATGGCTAGAAAGCAGGAGGTCCCATTTTTAAAAGTCTTCGGTATTACCCGGCAGGGGGCTCGAACCCGCGACCTTCCTATCGTGAGACGGACTCGCTCTAACCACATGTCCATCACGCCGGTATATTGAATTAACTTGAATGCTTCTCCTAATTGCCAACCAAATTACCGAATTGATGACTTGGTTATAATCTCAAGGGGGTGGGGTGGGATAGGAGAAATAAGGAATAGGATAAAAAGCGCTATATTAAGTTTCAACTGCGAATGGCTGATGGACGGTGATGTGTTGCCAATGTATTAACCTAATTTCTCACATAGTAATAAAGATGTCGAAGTAATGGGACAGCCGGAAAATAAATCCTATAACAAAGTAAAAAGACAATCATGGCAAAACTATTGGAGAAAGACGACTAATAATTTCAAAACTACATGTAATTACGAGTATCAGCGTCTTAAGACCCATAGGTGTTTGTAGAGATAGACTTGTCTTTACGCCAGCCGACATGCAGAGCTTCGCGGTATTAATGTAATCGGATCTGTTACGTGTAGTGTATTATTTTCGTAACGATACTGCTTGCTATTATTTTATTTCCAATTTGAGATGATGGAGAACTCGTAAAATTGTCCCTTGGTAGAACCAACGGACCCAGTAATAGTAGACGGACACTACGGTCCGGCTAAGTGCTCTCATGGATCCAAATGATGATTGTTTTCTATTCAACGTTTGTATGATGCCAGATTTGTCCCTTCCGTCTGGATACAATTGCTCAAAACTGTAGTGACATCGGAGATTCTTTGCCCAAATCTGCACATACTTACTGAATTTATTTATTTTTCACATACATTCAGAAAACCATTACATTGTAAACATAATCATCGATATCTATTGTATAAATGACACTGGCATAAATCCCGGGGGGATGGGGGATATATCCTTCCACTTTTCGGGGAGGGGGGGGGGTGGCCTGTACAAATATCCACCCACTTTTCAAGAAAGAAATAATAATCTTTATATGAATAAATCAGTGACAAACTTGGTATAATAGTGAAAATTTCTCCTCAAATTCCATTAATTAAGATTGTTCCATTTTAATTCTAAAACACGCAAAAACTCCCGCTCGGTCGCTTCGTCCCCACGCTTATGTTTTCACTTCATAATTTTGATAATAATTATTTAGGTCATCGGAAAAAGGCCTGCGTATGGCCTTGTTTTTAGGTCGTATACATGTATATCCACAGCACGACAGTATGTTAAACATGTTTCATTCGACTATTAAAATGTATCAATTCAAAACTTTAGTATTAGAGTGTACTATTGCCAGACAGAGACTAGCAATTCTAACATGCTTGAATTAAAGTACACTGGCGTAAATTTGGGGGGGGGGGATATATCCAACCACTTTTCGGGGAGGGTGGATTCAAATACACCTCCAATTTTCTTTTTGATAATTGCGCTTTTAAATCATTTGCATCAAAATGATTCCTTGAAATGAATGCCCCCTTTTCATTCCCATGTTCTCTTTTCAGATACAAATACTGTCCCTTTCCATGATAATCCTCACTTGTTTCAATGGCCTATATTCAAATTTTAGAGGCGCCTGTTCTAATTCAACTGCCGCTTCCCTCTTTTGCTAAGTGATATTGTGGTCCTTGATGAGTACCGCTTTAAATATCTGATCAGTGCCTTTAATTCATTTAACACAGGCCCCTTTCTTTTCTCAGAAGTACTCTTAGTTCATGGGGCGCCTGAGAACGGGGGGGGGGGGGCAGAGGGGGCACTTGCCCCCCCAATTTTAGTTTGGGGGGGGCAAACGGAGTTTCCCCCCCCAATGTGCCCCCTGAAAGGTGAAAAAATAATTAATCGTTACAGTATTAGAGACCAAAATGAGCAATCAAGGCGATTTTCTTGTATAAAAAATGTTAATTTCATACCTGAAAAATGCACAATTTTCTCCCCTGACGGGGCACATACACTTCTAAGTAAAGTTAGTGTATTATGGTGGCCTCTCGTCCTTCGACGAGTGTGCCCCCGTGAACATACCGTGAAACCTTTTCATTTTCCCCTTTCTTCTATTATAAGTTTCTAGCGATATAAGAATATTTTTCATTGCTCGAACAATGCGGTCACGTTTAAGCTTTTAATGAATACATTTCAGACTTAAAGGGAGAAGGCACCGGCAACTAACAGGCATAAGTTAAGAAATAAAGAGGCACTGAGAGTATTGTGGGAATTATGGTATATGGTGATAAAGGCAGCCTAAATTAGGGCTACTGTGTGACACTCACACTCAGCAAGGCCCTATAAATTAGTTAATTTGTGTTTATTGTATGTCTTTGCAAGCCTTATCTTAAGATAAACTAGCAAAAACAGTCATGGGGGAGGAGCTTATCGATTCAAACAGTGCATACATTAGTACGGCGTGACTAACACACGTCGGGTGGCATGCATCTGTCATGCTTGGTCGGTTTCAGCAATGTGTACGTGTGATCTGATTGGTTGGCAAGAACTCAAATGTTTTCTTAACTTATGCCTGTTAGTTGCCGGTGCCTTCTCCCTTTAAAACCGAATGGCAAAGTGGATGTGGCTCACTAATGCAAATGATATCTGTATTGCTCGAAGAATAATACATAAGTGGCTAATAAGCGCACATCACGTGTGACATACATGTACGTATATACGTTCATGAGAAATGAAAAATTACGACGATTCTGAGCTCTTGCACGGGTCGTTCTCGCATATAAATGTGTATAAATAAATGTTTCTGAGAGGATACTGCGTGATTCCTGCTATTTAAATATAGCTAATACAAAAATTAATTGATCAGACGTGAAAATCACATTGTGAAGCGCTCGCTCGCTTTGATCGTACTTAGTAAAATGAATAGTTTTCATAAGTTATATGTTTTATCAGGGGCGTCGATCCGTGTTTCGGATTGGGGGGGGGGGCAAAATTAATAAAAAAATTCAAAAATTTTCGGCGCGCTCCGCGCGCCAAATTGCAATACAACATTTTGAAAATTTAACAATTTCGTATATTTTATGGTATTTTTATGCTAAGTTTAATGATTTTATAGTGCTTTCCAATTTTTTTTCCACATATCTTGTATATTCATATTCATGAATTTTTGCAATTGTTCAGAAATAATTGGCGGGGGTGGCAAATCGATATGAATTGCCCCCCAATGTCTTTACATGGGGGGGATCACCGGGCGGAGGAAACGCCTTGATCGCCCCCTTGCTCCCCCCCTCCGGATCGACTCCTGCTGTATTTTCTTCCCTAGAAATTTGTTTTTATAATATAAATGCGACTGCTATACTCCTTTTTTACGAAAAGTCCCTATTTATGAAATATACATTTAAAATATGTGTTTATCATGCCTAGAATTACGTCTTTTCTATGTCTATTTTCAAAAATTTCCTGCCGTGGGAGGGGGTATCCCCCTGCCACACCCTCCCCCGCTCGGTTGATTCGCTCTCTCGCAAGTAGATGTCTACCAAATCTCCTGTGAAAAATATGTGTTTACCATGCCTAGAATAATCGTCTTTGCTATGTGTGTTTTCAAAAGGTTCCTGTGGGAGAGATACTAGATTACAGTTTGTCACATACTTCCTGTACGTCTTTTTGAAAACCTGACTATACAATCCCCATTATCTTCATAAAATATACCTTTAAAATATTAACCAGAATCACGTCTTTTCTATGCATATTTTCAAAAAGTTCCAATCGTGGGAGGGGGTATCCCCTTCACACCCCAGGTCGCTTCGTTTCCTCGGAAGTATAACTACCCAATTACAGTTTTTCACATAGGCCTACTTCCTCTACATCTTTAAAAAAAAAACTGACTACAATGATCATCTCTAATAATTTTCAGAAGGTATACCTTTAAAATATGTATTTATACCATGCGCAGAATCGCGTCTTTTCTATGCGTATTTTCAAAAAGTTCCTACCATGGGACACACCCACCCCCGTTCGGTCGCTACATTCCCTCGCATGTTTCCGTCGAGCCCCTAGTAGACCCCCCTCGCTCGCTTCGCTCCCTCGCCGAGGAACTCATACTGTCAATGTGCCCCCATCGAGATTTTGCCCCTCCAAAACTAAAAGTGTTCCGGCGCGCCTGCTCTTATTTCCGCTGATAAGAGCCCCCCTTCTTCATAACGACGACCCTTTTCCATTTTTATCTCACCTCTGGTGAGTGCCACTTTTTATGTGCGACAAAAATCGCATGTTTTATCTTCTGATAATTTGCTCGTTTGAATATGACATATTCCTGCTCCATGTCTTTGTTGATTGTCTATTTCTTCCTCTTTATTTTATATCCATAATTTCAAACGACTTATAGCTACTTACATTAATTGTTAAGGCTCGCTCGCTACACTCGCTCGCATCAATATTTGATATAGTTATATTTGAAGGTCTTTTCAGTCTCGCATTCTAAAACTGTATTAAGAAACATTTCAGAACTATCTCCCCCTTTTGTAAGATATTATTGGACACCATACAGCCTCACAGGTACTAAAAAATTTCTCGCCTGCTCGCATATTCATAGGGGGCCTAGAGGTCATCAAACTGAACTGCAAAGTTTAATGCCTTAGTATTTAGTACTTTTATATTACAGCAAAATATCGAGAAGCACATTTCGTAATAGGCCTAAAATGTAATTACAAATAAAGGGTCCCCTTTTCAAGAAATCCCTTGATTGTGGGTGTATCCCCATAATTTGGAAATTTCAGATAAATATTGTAATCATCCCTCCAATCCTTGAACTGGATTTACGCCCATGATAAATGATTACAGTCGTACAATATAACAAAAAATTCACAAAATAAGCTTTCAGGATAATTCACAACGAGTGGCATATAACTAGGATATATACTTTGGTGTTATGTAGAAGACCCTGCTTTAAAAGCAATAACGCTTGTTAAGATGTATAGGCCCCCACGTAATCGTTGAATACTAAGTAGTGAAAGTGTGAGGGAAACTGACGCAGTCAACTACAATAAATCAATTCAGACAGACTTAGACAGACAGACAGACAGACGCAAACACATACACACACACACACCCACCACCCACACCCATACAAAA